>JAGKTI010035061.1:0-11334 GCA_018397915.1 Birgus latro | reverse complement strand
ACATTCCAAGAATGGGGCCGATCAAGAACTGTCATATAGAGTGCTTTTCGGGTGCCTCCTTCTTCCTTGCATAAAAAAAAAAAACTTGTAGGCAATGGATCTCAGGGAAGTTTTGTGATCTTCCTACGAGATGCTAGTGAGGCAAGATGTCCCATATTCTGGCAGACAAGAAAGATCAGGAGGGTCGTCAAATCTACCTTATCTGCAGAGGCGTTGGCGCTGCTTGAATGTGCTGAGACTGCTGTATATCTCTCCAACATATTGCATGAGGTTTCTGGATGTGGAAAGATCAAAATAAAGTGTTTCGTCGACAACAAGAGTCTGGTGGACGCCCTTTACTCCTGTAGGAGCGTAGAAGACAGGAGATTGCGCATTGATATTGCTGTGTTGCGGGACATGTTGGAGCGGGGAAAGACTGATGAGGTACCTTGGGTGGATACATCACAACAACTGGCTGATTGTCTCACCAAGAAAGGTGCCTCGACCGAGCGGTTGCGTGCAGCAGTCAGCCGAGACTAGAAAGTTTATAATACTTCAAGAGACATCACATATCTGTATGTGGCCACAGACTGGGTCTTGATAGTAATTAAACAAAAGTGTATGTATTGGATACATAGTGCGTATCGGGTGTTGATGGTACTAACACAAAAGTCTATGTATTGGATACATAGTGTGTTTCAGACGCAAATAGACCATCCAGCTTCGTCCTTGGAATCTTCTGTCAAATTAAGAACAGGGGACGAGAGTGTTAGTGCATATTGTTGTTAGTGTGTGTGTGCATGCACACACCTGCTAAGTCACGAGTGATGACGTCATCGGAAGGTTCCTATGGTATGCAACTGGGGACCTTGGCAGTTCACGTTGTGAGCCCGGTGAGTGTGGTTTTCCTAGTTTCCTACAAGAGGATTCCCACTGCAGCAACGTGTCTATGTCTTCACCGAGCTTCTTGAACTCACCTCAGAAGATGAAACCTTCTTGTCCAGGCCCTTTATGGCTTGTTTCTGTTCCCAAAAATGAAGGCCAAGTTGAGAGGACACTGTTCTGATACCATTGAGGACATCCAAAAGGAACAGCAGTCAGTGCTTGACACTCTCATTGAAAAGGACTTGCAGGGAGTGTTCCAGCAATGGAGGAAGAGCTGGGACCAGTGTATCAATGTGCAAGGGAACTATTTCATGGGTGATGGTGGCCAACAGGAGCTATGGTGAGTTTCAAATTTCTATAGGAGTAGCCCTGAAAATTTTGGATAGTATATATTAGTGGTAGGTGGTGGTAACAATCATCCACTCACTTGATGTAGTGCTGCCTGCTTCCTCCTTAGCCTTATCATTCTTTTTCTGTGCCTGCCCTCCTCTCTTTCTATTTCTCCCATCTTTCTTATCACTTCTTAGTGCTTTTCTTTCCTTTACAGGTGGCTTTACATTAAGTGACAAGCCAAATGTTTTCCTGTAAGCCAAGAAACCATTTACAACGCTGTGTGGTAACCATATAACCAAACCAAACGTGCTCCCTACGTGTCAACAAGTGGGTGGTGGAGGGTTAGTGCCCCTCCCTATAAAACGAATAACTCAGATTCAAATGGCCACCCCTTACGGGATTGTAGCATCTGGCAATAGATAGATAGACAGACTTCGTATATAACCCCTTCAGTTCAGTATTTTTTCCATAAGCTGCATAAATTTGTTCTTAGATATCCTAAATAATTTAAGACAAGATAACATGAGCCTAGTTCAGTACTTATTATTACAAGCCAAACCTTACAGTACCTATTCTAATCTAACTTAAATTGTCTAACCTAACAATATAAACAAACCCAACCAAAAATAACCTAACCTAACTTACCCAAGCCAACCCTAACTTGACCTAACACAGGCTAAACTAACTTTAACTATAAACTGGCCTAATCTAACAAACTAACCTATGGTAACTTATCCACACACACTATAATATAAATTAGGTTACTTTTTTAAGGTGGAAATTCAAGAGCTACAAGTCTTTCACCACAACCTTACATTCTATGGAATCAGCTGTTTTTTGTTTATGAATTATCACTGGGCCTGGCATGGTGTAGTACTGTGATCCATGATGTGTGTGCTTATGTAACCCACAGAATGCTGAAGTTACTGTGTATTTATGATAATACATGCCCACCTAAGTCTCCATTATTGAAACTGTTATTAATTAATAAGGCCATCGAGTGATTTGCTTCTGACTGTTGGTGGCCTTCATACCATCCATCTGAACCTGTAGACTTGTCCCAAACCAGGAAATATGTGTGTCTGTGTATTTGCCTAGTTGTATTTACCTAGTTGTGATACACAGGAAACGAGCTACACTCGTGGGGTCCCGTCTCTGTTTCTCAGAAGTCAGGTTTTGCTTTGAACTCATTAAGTTTTTAGACTGGACGATCTCTTTGTCCAGGCTATTCCACAGGTCTATGCATATACAGTAGTCCCCCACTTAACGAATGGGTTAAGTTCCTAGAAAACTGTACGTTATGCGATTTTTCGTTGCACAACCCCATTATAGCATGGGTTCAATGGGGTTTGGTTCCAAACTTCAAATTTTCCCCCCCATCTACTAGTATTCACCCTTCTTTGCTCATTATGAATAAATGTTTGTGTATCTTATGACTCCATAATTCATATTCTACAACTATTGTACATAAAGTACATCCACATTTTACAGATACATACGGCACTTGATTTAAAGATACTCGACACTAGACGGAGCCAGGTCATGGAGGCGAGCTATAGTTTGTTTTTCACCACATTCGTGCTGCCTTACTATATCCAGCTTAGTCTCGAGCATAAAGCTCTTCCTGGAGGCCTTGGCTGCTTGTTGGCAAGGGCTAGTTGCAGGTCATTTAGGCATGGTGAGTGAAAAGTAGTGCAGTAATGCACATGCAAACCTTAGAAGGCTACAGCTGTTTTGTTTTGAATACTAGTAAGAGCGTTGTGTCGCTAGAGGCGCTGCTGTCGACAGCTGCTAGTCACTATGCGCAACTGGCTTCTCTGATGGATGATTCGGCTGATAACTGGTAAACCATAAAGTGGTAAAATTATTGTTTCAACCTCTAACAGAATTAGGAAATTTTGAACCTTTTCATCGATATTTTAGACAGTTCTAAGACAATTTTCTTCTATGGCATCTTTCATGCAAATTATTTTTATTTTGCTCTTGAAGCTATCCCAACCTCACCTAACCTAACCTTGAGGAGTTAAATAAAAATAATTTGAAACGAAAATGTCATATAAGAAAAGTGTCTTAGAATTTTCTAAAATATCGAAAAAATGGGTCAAAACTCGTAATTCTGTTGGGGGTTGAAACAATAAAAGAACCAACAAATTCGTTAAACCAAGACTAGGCATTCGTTGCGCAAGTGAAGGGTAGTAAAACAATGTTTGTTAAACCGATTTTTCGTTGCATAAGTGTTCGTTGCGTGAAGGTTGTCTGTATACTGTGGTGGTGGTTTCTTGTGTCCAAATGTTGTATGGGGAAGTGATCTCAAGGCAATGAGTCTTGGTGTTAATTTATCTTTAATGTTTGTGATGTGTTGTTTAAATGACATTGATGTATTGTATGTTACACCATGGAGTGTGTGTGTGTGTGTGGTAGGGAAGCATGTTGTTTATGGTGAGGTGTGGAGTGTGACTGTGTTCTGCTGTCCAGTTTGTAAGATCGGTCACTGTAGATTTGGATGGAGCTATTTTAAGCTTGTATGTGGCTGAATCGGTAGAGGCGGCCTGCAGTCTAATGGATCCAGGATCAAATCCTGACTGGGGTATAAGGATTTGAATTCCCTAAAAGCAGACTTTCCTGATCTACCAGATGACCAGACGACATTTCGTAAAAATCTATCTATCTATCTATCTATAGCCCAACGGCCTAATCCTGCAAAGGGTGGCCACAGACAAAATGCCTCCATGTTGCTCAGTCACCCACCATGTGCCTACCCTCCTCCCAGCTCACTCCCCCCCTCCCTCATATACCTCTCAACTCCATCCCTACACCTCATCCTCGGCCTTCCCCTCCCTCTCTCTCCCTCCACCCCACCTGCATACACCCTCTTAATCAGTCTTTCATTCCCCATTCTCTCCACATGTCCAAACCACCTTAGTGTATTTCAACTAATCTTCTCAACCACATCCACATCCACCTCACAACATTCCTTCACTTCTTCATTCGTTACCCTGTCCCTCCATGTCACTCCACATGCTCCTCTCAAGTAACTCATTTCCACTGCTCTCACTCTTAACTTGTTACTCTCTAGCAAGGTCCATGCCTCGCTTCCATATGTCAGAGTAGGGATCACGATACTATCATGCAGTGACTTCTTGACTTCCATACTCATCTCCCTATTTCTCATCACCGCTTTCAATGAACCTACAACCTTCCTTCCCTGATGTACCCTTTCAAGTATTTCATCCCCAAAACTTGTATCCTTACTCATCACACTGCCCAAGTACAGTACTTGAATGCACTCACTTTCTCCATATCCTCACCATCCAACCTCACTGTGCATTCTGTGACTTCATTCCTTTCAACATCAAAACTTTACTCTTGTTCACATTGACTTTCAGATTCCTCTTCTTACACACTGTCCCAAATTCATTCACCAAACCTTGCAACTCCCCTTCATCTTCACTCAACAATACTGTATCATCAGGAAAAAACAACACTGGAATCTTCCACATCTCGCCCTCATTCATTAGAGCCACCCCCAGATCCACTGTCCTACCTTGCATCTCCTTTACAACCCCATCCATGTATATATTAAACGGCCATGGAGACATCACACAACTCTGTTTCAGTCCCACTTTCAGATCAAAGAACTCACTTAGTTCACCATCCACTCGCACAGTTGCCCTAGCTCCTTCATACATGCTCTTCACAGCACTCAACAATTTCCCCTCCACTCCATATATTCTTAATACCTTCCACATACCTTGCTTATTTATTCTATCATAAGCTTTCTCCAAGTCCATGAAGGCAGCATACACTTTCTTTCCCTTCTCTAGATACTTCTCCACTAAACATCTTAAAACAAATATCTGATCTACACACCCTTCCTAAATCCCCATTGTTCTTCTCCAACTAACTTCTCTATTATATGCCTAACCCTATCAATAAGTATTCTACCATATATCTTTCCAGTCACACTAAGAAGGCAAATACCCCTATGGTTACCACATATTTCTCTCTCCCCTTTTCTTTTATATAAAGGAACAATTATACCTGATTTCCAGTCCTCTGGAACCTTTCCTTCTTCCCAAGCCAATCTACACAACTTCCATATCCATTCCACAGCAATCGCACCCCCATATTTCAGCAATTCACTACACACTTCATCAATTCCTGGGGCCTTTCCCATCTTGATCTTCTTCAATGCTTCCACTACTTCTGCCCTACTGATCTCTTCCTCCCTTATTTCACCTCTTCTTCTTCCAGCCATTCCCCAACCACTTATACTTGCTCTGCTCTCACTCTATACATTCAACAAATCCTCAAAGTGCTCTTTCCATCTCCTCAATTTCTCTCTCTTCTCCACCAGCAATCTATTATTCCCATCTTTCACTCCCCTATTATTTCCCCTTTCACACTGTCTTACTTTTTTTACCTCCTTCCAAAACAATTTCTTACTCTCCCTCCATTTTACACTCAGATTCCTCCCCAACTCCTCATCCACTTTCTTCTTACTCTCCTTCACCAATCTCTTCACCTCTCTTCACTACCTCACATATACCTCTCTCTTCCCTGTCTCTTCCCTCTCTCATCTTCTCCCCTACCTCTGCTCGCTAGCCATTCTTTTGGAAACAGATTTCACAAGAGATGTAATATGTTCTTTCCAAGATAAATCCCGAGTGAAAGAAACCCCAAGCATGTTCAAGATGATGCACGAACGAGCTGGACATTATTAAACATCAGCGGGTACTCCTGTGGAAGGTTTTGTTGGGTTGATAGGTGTAAGAACTGAGTCTCTGATGCACTGAAAACAACAAAATTATTTTTACCCCAGTCAGAGATACGAGCCAAGTCAGACATCAGGTGTGCCATAGCCTCATCCCTTGTTTGTTGAAGTAACTGCTGAGATGGGCGTTGCGGGAACCGAATGGAAAGGTGAAGTGTGGAATCATCAGCGAATGAGTGGATAGGGTTAGATGTACAGCTTAGAAGGTCATTGATGAATAAAAGGAAGAGAGTTGGTGAAAGGACAGAGCCCTGAGGAACACCACTGTTGATGGATCTAAGAGAAGAACGGTGGCCATCTACAACAGCGGCTATAGAACGACCAGAAAGGAAGCTAGAGATGAAGGCACAGATAGAAGGATAGAAACCGTAGGAGGGCAGTTTAGAAATTAAAGATTTATGCCAGACTCGATCGAAAGCCTTTGAGATGTCAAGCGCAATGGCAAAGCTTTCGCCAAAGTCCCGAAAGGAGGATGACCAGGAGTCTGAAAGATAAGTGAGAAGATCGCCAGTGGAGCGTCCCTGACAGAACCCATACTGATGATCAGAAAGAAGGTTGTGACAGGAAAGATGCTTTAAAATTTTTCTGTTAAGAATAGACTCGAACATTTTTGAAACACAGGATGTTAAAGCATTTGGACGATAGTTAGAGAGTTGGGAATGGTCACCCTTCTTTGGGACTGGCTGAATGAGAGCAAACTTCCAGCAAGAAGGAAAGGTACAAGTTGAGAGACAAAGGCAAAAGAGTTTACCTAGGCAGGGTGTAAGCACAGTTCTTGAGGACAACAGGAGGGACCCCATCAGGACCATATGCCTTGTTAGTATTGAGGCCGGTGATGGCTGAAAATACATCAGCTGAAGAAATTTTAATGTCAGCCATGAGGAAGTCAGGGAGGGGAAGTGATGGAGGAACAGCACTGGAATCATCTAAGGTGGAATTGGAGGAGAAAGTCTGAGTGAAGAGATTGGCTTTATCAGTAGAAGAAATACAGCAGTTTCAGAGCCATCAGAGTAGAAAAAAGGAGGGAAGGATGATGAGGTACAGTTGTTAGAAAGGTTTTTGGCAAGGTGCCAAAAGGAGCATGAAGAATATGAGTTGGAGAGTTGGGTACATTTAGTGCGGATGAAATTATTGTTAGCAGAGTGAAGAATAGGCTTAGCATGATTCCGGGCAGAAACATAAGAAAGATGTAATTCAGGGGTGGGTTGGCTCTGGTAACTTTTGTAGGCCCTCTCCTTGTTGCAGACAGCATTAGAACAAGCGTGATTAAACTAAGGCTTTCTTGCATAAGACAAAAGATATGAGAAAGGAATGTACGCTTCCATGCCCGAGAGAATAACCTCCATAATGCCTAAGGCACATGCAGATGGCTCCCGGCGATGGAAGCAATAATCATTTCCTTTATATAAAGGAAAAGGGGAGAGAGAAGTATGTGGTAACCATAGGGGTATTTGCCTTCTTAGTGTGACTGGAAAGATATATGGTAGAATACTCATTGATAGGGTTAGGCATATAACAGAGGAGTTAGCTGGAGAAGAACCAGGGGGGATTTAGGAAGGGAAAAGGGTGTGTAGATCAAATATTTGTTCTAAGATGTTTAGTGGAGAAGTATCTAGAGAAGGGAAAGAAAGTGTATGCTGCCTTCATGGACTTGGAGAAAGCTTATGACTGAACAGACAGGCAAGGTATGTGGAAGGTATTGAGAGTATATGGAGTGGTGGGGAAATTGTTGAGTGCTGTGAAGAGCATGTACGAAGGAGCTAGGGCTACTGTGCGAGTGGATGGAGAGCAAAGTGAGTTCTTTGACCTGAAAGTGGGACTAAAACAGGGTTGTGTAATGTCTCCATGGCTGTTTAATATATATATATGGATGGGGTTGTTAAGAAGGTGCAAGGTAGAGCAGCGGATGTGGGAGTGGCTCTAATGAATGAGGGTGAGATGTGGAAGATTCTGGTGTTGTTGTTTCCTGATGATACAGTACTGTTGAGTGAAAATGAATGGGAGTTGCAAGGTTTGGTGAATGAATTTGGGACAGTGTGTAAGAATAGGAATCTGAAAGTCAATATAAACAAGAGTAAAGTTATGGTGTTTGAAAGGAATGAAGTCACAGAGTGCACAGTGAAGCTGGATGATGAGGATATGGAGAATGTGAGTGCATTCAAGTACTTGGGTAGTGTGATGAGTAAGGATGGAAGTTTTGGGGATGAAATACTTGAAAGGGTACAGCAGGGAAGGAAGGTTGTTGGTTCACTGAAAGCATTGATGAGAAATAGGGAGATGAGTATGGAAGTCAAGAAGTCACTGCATGATAGTATCGTGATCCCTCCCCTGATGTATGGAAGCGATGCATGGACCTTGCTAGAGGGTAACAAGTCAAGAGTGAGAGCAGTGGAAATGAGTTACTTTAGAGGAGCATGTGGAGTGACATGGAGGGACAGGGTGACTAATGAAGAAGTGAAGGAACATTGTGGGGTGGATGTGGATGTGGTTGAGAAGATTAGGAGAAATACACTGAGGTGGTTTGGACATGTGGAGAGAATGGAGAATGAAAAACTAAGAGGGTGTATGCAGGTGGGGTGGAGGGAGGGACAGGGAGGAGAAGACCGAGGTGTGGTGGAGGGATGGAGTTGAGAGGTATATGAGGGAGGGGGGAGTGAACTGAGGGGAGGGCAGTCAAATTGTGGGTGACAGAGCGACTTGGAGGCGTTTTGTCTGTGGCCACCCTTTGCGGGATTAGGGCGTCGGGTTATAGATAGATAGATAGATTTTTAAAAATTTTGAAAGGGAAAGAAACATTAAAACAAACCTGACCCTAACGAGAATACAGGGTAATTCTTTACCATTAGGATGTGGCGATTCCACCTGTATTATACCAGACAATCTCAAAGTAAATAATTTTGGTACATATGCAACACAGTTAACTGTTGAGTTGTGGCTGCATGAAGTGATTGGAAAAAGACAAAATAAACCTATTTTTGGTTAGTTAAGGAAGCTGCCAGGCCACCCACGGCAATGCTGACTGTTGGTCCCTCCGATTGCCAGCAGTGTTTACCAACCATCTCTCTGACTGGACACAACAGTGCATCCCGTGTCAAAGAAATGGCAAACTTAATGCTGTAACCAAACCTAACCTAATCCATCTCTCCGACTGGACACATCACTGTATCCCGCGTCAAAGCAATGGCAAACTTAATGCTTTAACCAAACCTAACCTAATCCAACCTAACCTCTCTTGCATTTAGCAGCTAGCTTTCACATCTAAAAATGTGCATCATGAATGTTAAATTCGGCCAGCTACTAGCAGACAGCGAAATATTTACGCTTTCTAAATCCTCATTTATAGGTAAGTTTATAAAAATCCCCAGTAGCTGTGGCAATCCGGGAATAATAACCTGTGAAACGTGCAACAGAAAATATGGAAAGGCCTCGCCCGTTTGGTACAAAATTAATCAGTTCTGTATAAATTTCTAATTCAGCATATCAGACATGGATAACACAGTAACATACTGGTTGTGTCTATCCTTGAATGACGCAGTGAACGCCCTCCACATGATCGTCCTGACGGGGAAATGACCAAGGACACCTCATGACCTCACCAATGATACACACAGCTGACGCCACAACAGTCACACCATTGATGCTGACTCCACCATCTTTCCACTCAGACAACGAGTTGAATTGACTACTATTAGAATCTGGCAAAGACCCATATGTTCATAAGTGCCATGTTAATATTTTTGAACCTATACCTTAAAATATTTATATATCAAGTGCTCCTAAATATGTGATTTCTCAGAGGGAATAATTGGTCATAAAGACGGCGGCTATATTGCTTCATAGTTTGAATGTTGCCCTTTAGTTGGGACGTATCAATGATGTGTCTGTGTACACGTCACTCAGTTCTGTAATATGGAGGGCTACACCCGCAGCGGGCGTGTGACTTACGGCCGCCATATAGAAACACCTGCATTCGTCTTTTCCACCATGGTAATCATGCTTGCTATCTCTGTTTCCCTGCTGCTTCTGTGTATACTGAACATCATCATCATCATCATCCGGACCTCCCTTCTCACCCCAGGGCAGGGTGAGGAGCAGCGACTTCCAGACAGTTTGCCCAGTTCAATGGGCCACACTTCCATTCACTCATCATTCAAGCTCACGGAATCCTGACTCCATCAGAGAGGCCAAAAAACTTTTACAACGTTTTGTAGTTTCATATATACCTATCTGTAACATAATACAAAAAATATATAGAAAAATATATATTGATTATGATTTTGTTTGGGTTTGTGGAGAGGATGGAGAGTGAAAGACTGACGAGGAGAGTGTATGTGAGTGAGGTGGAGGGGGGGAGAGGGAGGGGGAGGCCGAAGATGAGATGGAGGGATGAAGTGGAGAGGTACAGTACATGAGAGAGGGGTGTGTGAGCTGGGAGCGGGATAGTGAAATGGCGGGGGACAGAGCTCCATGGAGGCGATCTGTTTGTGGCCACCCCGTGCGGGATTGAGGCGTCTGGCAATAGATAGATAGATGATTTTTGTTCTGCCTAGTTCCTCGAGTTATATGATATATTTAGCCAAGAGTATAAATAAAACAACGTCATAGGTGGCTGCAGTATAGATTTGTTTTTATATTTCTCTTTGACGGCCTTAATATCTGTTTAATGTTAAAATCCCCGGGACTCCGGCCCAGATGGAAAAGTATACCAGCTCCAACTGCCACCACAAACCACCACCGGGTATATTCATTTTACTCTAACTTGGCCTAAAATTGCCATCTCTCCATCTTTAATGCGGAGCTTGTAGCAGTAGATTAACACTTGAAGATGATGCTAGTCACGAAGAAGTGCAATGGAAAAGATGTAGAGTCGTAGTATTGTCTTTATCTGCCAGTGAGCTACGTGAAATAAGCTGCATAAGGACGACAATCTGGGCCAAGACAGCGTAAAAGAGATCCAGCTATCATAGGAGAGTCCGCAGCAGAAGGACACAAAGAGGAGGGGGAAAGAGGGAGGTTTTAGAGAACAGAGGGGATGAGAAATGGAACAGACTTTGAAAGGGATTAGGGAGGGAGAGGAAAAAAGGAGAGAAGGGGGATAAAGGGAAGGTTTGGAGAAGAGCGAGGGAGAGAGAAGAGGAAGACTATGGAAGGGATCAGTTAGGTAAAGGAGGGAAAAGGGAGAAGGGAGAGAGAGGGACGATTTAGGTAAAGTAGGAAGAGAGAAAAGGAAGAAATGTGGCTAAGAGAGGAAGACAGAAGACCTTGGAAGGGTTTGGATATGGCGTTCAGTCACCCTTCACGTTCAGGCTGCCTCGTAAGCTGAATAAAATCGTCTGGTGTAGTCCTTTCACATTAACTTGGGC
>JAGKTI010035060.1:0-11335 GCA_018397915.1 Birgus latro | reverse complement strand
GAGAGAGAGAGAGAGAGAGAGAGAGAGAGAGAGAGAGAATAGATGCAAAATAGCATCCAAATATGTGCCACAGAGCTTCATAAGCCTTCGAGAATGCATCCCTATATTTTATTTTAGTTTTTTAAATGCTTTTTTAAAAAGGAACTTCGTAGAAAATCAGTATATAAACAGAAAAACACGTCTAGTGGAAAATGCTACTGTTGGTTGGCAGAAGTTCTTTGCAGTTCTTTAATACGTGAAAATATTTCTCGCCAAACCACATTCCATTACCATAAGCTTAGTCATTATGAAACGACCAATGGTGTTCCTTCCAGTGTTTCAGTGTATGTGGCAGCTCTGTTGCTGATGTATTATTTACCTTCAGCGACTAACAAACGACAAAATTATACATGTTACCGAAAGCAATGACTTTCTGTACAGTATCCAAACAAGTGTCCGTACTGTCTATACTGGAATGGACCACAACAGCATAAACTTCTCTTGGAGTATGCAGCTCCCTAGTACATCACCATCAGTTTATTAATGCATTTGCCAATTTATTATTCTCTTGCATGTTATATAACGAAAACCTCTTCATTGCTAAAAAGAAATGAATAAAACACGAAAGAAAATTAAGGTGCACATTGCAAATATAAATCGGCACAGAACAATTAAGCGCTACAAAGCCTCCTAAACTACCGAGATAATGTCCCAAATATTTCTCTAAATCTGAGTGGTAAAGAATAATAAGTAACGAAGTAAGAGGTAAGGGACATGAAGTTTGTGGACAAGGTAAACATTGGTTACCTGAACTTCGTTGTTGATCTATTTCAAGTAAAAACTGTATCAAATTTCTCAGAAGTTCAACGAAAGACTGGCGGACAAAGTAAGATGGAAAAAAATGAATGCCAGCTTATTTTTGTCTGCACACAATCGATTTGGTAAACCAATATCTTGTTAGCATAGCAGTTTTCGTGGCAAGTCTTCCTTTGGGATGATTTTTGGATATTCTGTCGTCCAGTGCCTTACTCTCTGAACAGACGCTTAGTGGCCCCGAGCTAGGCTGCTTACTCCACACATTTATGACGTGAGTGGCCAATCGCTTGCCTATGAGTGGTGTTATGTGAGCAATAACCCACAACCCTCCCTCGGCTGCAAACTCGTACGGCCCACTTTCAGTTTTAGAGTCTGGCGGTGGCTGAATGGGCAGAGAGGCGGCCTGCAGTCCTAATGGACCCAGGTTCGAATCCTGGCTGGGGCAGGGAACAGTTTAAGGATTTGAATTTCATAAAAGCAGACTTTCCTGATCTACCAGAAAACCCGCCGACATGTCGTAAAAATACCCCCGCTAATGCCAGTACACCAGTCCTGTATGAGACAGCCCTAGCATGTATTCAAAATGGACGGTGGGTGTTAGCGCCGAAGTGGTGATATGTGGAGGTGTAGGAGGACCACTGGGCCTTGGGATAGGCCACTGCCCCCAAGAATAGGCCATGAAGCCTTTGCCCAGAGTCGAACACGTAAAAAAAAAAAAAAAAACTACTTGACTATCAGACATCCATCCGGTTATATTCTTAACGCTGAACGAAGTTAAAAGGGTTTCTGGGCTACTGAAACCAACTGGTGTGTCGCTGGAGAGTGCAGAGTCACCCGAAGGTACCACTGCACCAAGCGAATGGATTGTGGGTGCCCTCGCCTACCGTTCTGTATATTACACCTTAATATTCTCTTATATGTTTTTATTCCCTTTTTGATGTTGACACAGTTTGCATCAATAACTTAAGAGGATTTAAGTTGTTTGGGTTAAATAAAATGCTAAGATATACTATACTGTCTCGTGCGTCGAAAGGGATAAAATCCCAGGCATCTCTTTGAACAGGGGCAGCGTAGATCAAGTCATTAGGGAGACACACTTACGAAGTTTGCACACGTCAAAATTGATTGGCTGCATCTCTTAGCCTACCAGTCACAAATGAGAATAAAAAATACGGAGAATAATATAAATATTGTCAGTAATCGTGTGTGAGAAAAGAAATGGTGCTAACAAGCCTCCTAAGCAAACGGGAATACTATCTATGCAGGAAAAGATTCTAGAAATCCTCTTAAGCATGCCAGAATGCGGTACACCCTCTGAAAATTCTATGGTGGGGCGACATGGACAAAAATACACGAGGATGAATTATTGTTGGTTGTCGTGTGTGGGGCAGTGACGGCGCTGGCATAACGGGGGAGGATAACGCTACGAGTGTAATTACTGGGTCATTAATCACGCTGCTACAGGATAATGAATAATGCCTCCCCTCACCTCCCCCCTCATTACGTCCTCCCTGCCCCGCCCCACCTACCCTGTCTAGCCTCGCCCCATAGTCCTCACACACCCTAGATTCTGCCGCACCCTACTTAGATACTACCTTAACCCACATCACCCTGCCCACCCAGACCTAGATTCTGTTCCACCCTATCCCACCCAGCTCCACCCTAATTTTAACTCCACTCCATCTCACTCTGCCTACCTCTAATTTCTGACCCACTCCACCCAACCATGGACTCAACTACATCCCATCCCACCTTTACTCTCTCTCTCTCTCTCTCCACTTTTCTTCGCATCCATGATTCTTCTAATACTTTCCTAACCTGTTTTTCTCAATTCATTATTTTGTTCCTCTATCTCTTCCATATGTCCGCCGTCTTCCACCATTTTCTCGTCAACATTTCCTATTAATATCATCTCTTAATTATGCTATCGTTCCTTTCTCCATCAATCATCATCATCATCATCATTTCCACCAATACAACATTAATATGGTGTGTAGAATCCTGAACCAAGACAAAGGGTAAACAGAACACAGAGATATATCCGAGTTGTATTCCTTCACTACGAGGTTCTCCCTGTATTACTGTCTGGCGGTAGTCAAGAAGGTCATACAGTATAGTAAAAGAGTTACTGAAGGTAATTTCTATCCCTTTCAGTATGAGAAATTCTAATATAATAATAATAATAATAATAATAATAATAATAATAATAATAATAATAATAGTAATAATGGTAATAATAGCCTGGTAGTAGTCGGAATGCAGTGAAGTAAAATTAAATCCTCGCATCGCCATAAAAAAACAAAATGTAAAGAAAAGCTTAAATTACATCAAGGTGCTGACGAATGAAAGAGAAAAACATGGATGGAGGGCTAGTAATATACAGAATTTAGTAAAACAATATGACATCCTCGTGCTGATGAAGTAAAGAATAGATTGGTGGTAAAGGTAATACTGGTGACTGGAATAACATAGCACTGAATGGACAAAAAGGTATCTTCATTGTAGAAAAGAACAGAGTAAAATACAAGCACATCCTCGCACTGATGGGACAGTTATTCTCTCCTACAGGAAGAGTATGTTTTCACTCCTGCTTATTTGTTAGTCTGTTCGTGTGTTAGCAGGATTAATCAAAAGCTAAAAGAGAGATTTGGACCAAATTTGGTGGGTATATAGCCCATGTCCCAGGGAACAATCGATTAACTTCTGGGGCCGATCCGGATAGTATTACAGATTCTGGATCCGGAAAACATTTTTTGCGAAACCCTAACCAGTGATGAGAAAACCGAACCCATTATGAAGAGTGGTTTTAAAATTACGTTGCCCTTGTCGGAGGGATACGCTCCACTGAATGCCCCTCTAGTTAGTCATTTTTTCCTATATTCTCTCCGTTATTAATTCTTCCACATTCATTTCATTTCATATCCTTGTCAGTTTTTCATTGTTATATCATTTCTCATTCTCCGTCTTCCTTCTCTTTTTGTTATTTTCAAGACTTCCACTAGCCATTTTGCCTTATATTTCCTTTCATTATTTCGTCATGCATTTTTTTTTTTCCTGTCATCGTTATTTCAGTATTTTCATTTTTATATATCCTTTCGTTACTCTTGTTTTGGTTTTCATTCCTCCGTTATTTTCACATCACCCTTGTCTTCCCCTCATTTATCTTCGTTTTTATTTCCCTCTCATTTGGTAGGTGGGCGCGCACCATACACTGAATGTAGTGCTGAGAGTGACTGCCCCTTCCTCTATTCCTTCTTTCTTTCCTTCCTTCCTCTTCTGTCTTTCTTTCCTTATTTCGTTCTCCTCTTCCTTCTGTCTATCGGTGACTCTACACTGAATGACACACCAAATGGTTTCCTGTACACCAGGAAATCATTTACTACAATGGGTGGTAACCATATAACCAACCTCTGACGCCTGGTGGTTAGGTGGGTAATTTAGGCTCTCCATCCGGACTGAGCCTGCGTAGGTTTCTATCCAAGAGGTGGTTGGGGTTTATTGCTCACGTAATGCCAATTAGGGATGTGTGAGGCTGGTCACTCTCAACTTAAATGTCAGGACCAATTTGCCTAGCCCAGGGCTCCTATGCTCCTCATGGGGCAACACAGAATTAGGTTATGTATGTACAGTATGTATGTTTATTTTCCTTTACATTTTTCTCTCTTTCACTGGTTGGTTCCTTTTCCTCGTTTTCATTCCAACTCCTGTTCCTGTCTTTCCATACCACCAGTCACTTCCACTCACCCACTTCTGTTTCTCTTTCGATCTCAGAATTCATTCTACCCCGTTTTCTCGTTTTTTTCCATACACTCTTCCAGTTATTTACCGCCCCTTTAAAATAGTCTTCATTTTCTCTTCATCCCTATACTTCGTTATTACCATATCCACCTTCATTTCCACAGTCACTCACTTTCTTGTTTCCTTTTTTCCTTACTTCCCGGCCTTCCTCTTTTTCCCTAACGCCTCTCTTCTTTACATCCACATCTGTCATCATTTCCATTCATTCGCTGTCCTCCTGATAACCTCCTATTATGTAGTTCGAGAAAGTAGTAAAGAGGATAATGAGAGCTACAACCAAACCTTACTCTGCAAAAAGTCTCTCCCAATCCGAATAAAATCGTTTGGTAGTAACAAGGATGAGCAAACAAGCGTCCTAACACTGAAAGGTCAACGGTAACATCTAACCCCGTAACACCCTCTGCAAGGAGTAATGTACAAAGCCAAGATCCGCAGCCCAGGACATCTAGCCACTTCCCTCCAGTGATGATACTACTACTACTGTACTACTACTACTACTACTATTGCTATTACTGTTACTAATAGTGTGGTCGTCGTCGTCGCTATAGCTATCGTTGTCGTTGTTGCTGTCGTTGCTGTTTCATCACTGCTGTTATTATTTTTACTCATTATTTTCTATCCCAAGACGACGTCATCCATCTTAGAAAAGACTTTTCCCAGTTGGAGAGGTTACTGTTTAAAACCTTACTCAAGACGTCCCTTCTAAGTTGAATAAAGTAATCTGGAGAAAACAAGCACCAAATGCAAAATGCGGCCTCTTTGTGAAGGGGGTGAAGGGTATGCCACAGTCCATATACTCGTAGATCCCAGGGTATGAGACCGACCTTCGCCCCTGGTAGAACAGCCTTTTAGGGAGTCGATATCGATTCCGCCACGACACACGACCTACACCCAGAATAGAGCCTTGAACCACTCACTTTGCCTTATCTTTTGCCTTATCTTTCCCTCTACGCCTTGTCCTTTACTGTCTCCTTTCATCCTTCTTATCCAAACACCGTCAACTTCAAAACATTTCTCAAGGTTGTATAGCCTCCACTTTCTCACTATTTTCATTCCCTCTCCTCCCACTTTTCCCTCGCCAGTTTTCTTCCATATAACTTTATCATCATCACCCTAAGTCATTTTTCGTAAATTTTTGTACCCTCCGGTTTTCTTTTTATTGAATATGTACTTTTGTACCAGCCCCTTACTTGCCTCCATCCGCCTCTCAAGTATTCGAATCTATACGTCCTCTTCACCTCACTCTCATTCTCACTTTGCCTTATCTCTCCCTCTGTTCCTTGTCCCTCACTGCCTCTTTTCATCTTCTTATCCAAACGCTATCACCCTGGAACATTTTCTGAAATTTATGTCCTTCATCTTACCTTTATTATTTTCTTCATGCGCTTTTCAGCCCTGCAGTATAATGATTTTCTCCCTCCTTTAGCATCTGACCATTCCTTGTTCCTCTTTTCTCCAGTTCCAGTCGCCTCTAAAGGTTTCAGATCATCACGTTCACTTTACATGACCTTCACCCCGACCACACACTCTGCCTCATCTCTTGCTCTGTTTCTTGTCCCTCACTCTGTCTCCCTTCATCAGCACCCTCAAACATCCTCTGAACTTGGTGTACCTTCAATTTGCTTTCCTTCTTTTCTCTCTTCTTCCCCCTCCTACTTCCTGTTCTTCATTTTAATCCACATACTTTACTCTTTTTTTTTTATCGCTCACCTTGCTTCTCCTCTCTTTATTTTGTTCTCTCTTTTTCCCCCCTCTCATTTCCTCATCTTTATTTTCATCCACATACTTTCCTCCTTTTTTCCCCTTTCCTCACTCTGTCTTTTCTCTATTTCTTTTTATTTGCTTCCCTCCCGTATTTCCTCCCCACTCCATTTCCCTCATTCCTTTAGTTTCCTTTTGGCAGTTCTCTTCCTTTTACTTTCCTCTTTCTGCCCCATTTTATAACATTTTTCTTCCTTGATCCTCATCCTGCCTCTTTTCTTCCCTCATTTCTCTACCTCCAGTCACCTCTAGGGGATTCGAATCGACGTGCGCACACATGACCTTCACCCCGTCCACAAACTCCCCTCTCCCCCCCTCTCTCTCTCTCTCTCTCCAAAAGCCATCACCCCGAAACATTGTCTGAAATTTGTGTACCTCCAAAATTCTTTCACCTTTCTCTTTTTTCTTCCTCTTTTTGTATTATTTTAGTTTTTTTTTATTTCCTTCACTCTTATTTGGCCTATATTTACTATTTTACCTATATTCAATATACTTTCCTTCTTCCCCGATATATAACAAAATTTCTCTCCTTCCCCGCTCACCCTTGCCTCTCCCCTCTCCCTTTTCCTCAACGTCCAGACTACTCATTGTGCCTTTATTTCTCACCCTTCTTCTTGTCGTTAATTCAATCTTCTTTCATCCATCTTATTCAAACGCCACCACCTTCAAAACTTTTCCGAAATTTGTGTGCCTTCTACTTTTTCATATTTTTTCTATATTTTTTTTTTTCACTCCCTCCCATGTCTTCATATAATCTTTTACTACATATTTTCCTCGCTATCGCCTGCATTAAAATACTGTCACCCTTCCTTTCTCACACTGCCTCTCGTTTTTTTCACTCTGTCTTCCTTTCAAATTATCCATCCCTTTCCCTGGCCCTTCTTCCTTTATTTTCTCTTTTTCTTTTAATTTCACTTATTCTCTTTCCGATTTCCCCCTCACTATATTTGTTTTTCCCCTCTACCTGTCTCTCTTTCCTCTTTTCTTCACTTTGTCTTCATTCTGTAATATCTGCTTTCATCCTCTTTCCTCCTCTCTCTCCACTTTCCCTTCATTATTATCCTTCAATATAATTTTCTCATCATTTCCCAAGATATAATATTTTCTTCCTCCCTTCTTACCTTGCCTCTCCTTTTCCCTTTTTTCCAAATTTTATCTTCCTTTCATAGTATCTGTCCTCCTTTTCCTTCTCTCCCTCCACTTTCCCTCTGTCATTTTATTTTGCTTACGCTTCTCAGAATTCCACCTCATCTGCCCACCTTATCCTGTCTTTTTTCTTTCCCCTCCCTCTCTCTCTCTTTTCCCATACGTATTTACTCTTCTCTGTCCTTCGTTACCATACCTCTTCTTATCTTTTATGTTTTATAATACCTCTCCAGCTTCATGTTTCTCATCTTTATCAATTCTCTCTTCCATTTTCATTTTCTTTCATGTCCCCTTCAGTGTTTTCGCCTCACATTTTAATACTTTTCCACTTCCCTCATTTTTTTTCGCCTTTCCCCTCTTTATGTTCATTATTGTCCATCCACTTCTGTTCCATCCCACTACGTTCCCTCTCACATTTTTATTTTTGGTGCTTTTGTTTCTTGTGTACTCCTTATTAAAATGTCTTTCTCCTTTTTCCTCATCCTTCTTCTTCCTCCTTTCTTCCCTCATTTAATAATAGCTTTTCTTCTCATATTCTTCATCATTTGCAGTTTTCTATTTTCATTTCAGGTACTTTTCCACAACCTGCCATATTACGTAAGTCTTCTCCTTCCCTTCTCATCTTCCCTCCATACTCCCTCACCTTCAGTTTTTCATTCCACAATGTCTTCGCTCTGATGGGGATATCAGATGAAGCTAATATTTCTTGACTCTTATCGTCGCCTACCAGGCTACGGCATCAATTTTTTTTTTTTTTCTTTTGGGGGGCGGGGGTACAGAACTAATCAAATATCATACTTACAACAGCAGTGCTCAGTTTTAATGAACTACTGATTCTATCATATCACTGTACAGACACTGATTTGTTTAACCATAAGTAATGGGATTCAGATAAGCCATTACAAGCTAATCCAGATGATAAATTTACACATGTTCAATATTGTAATATATCTTTATATACCTATTTTTTACTCGTCTTCTGTTGTGTGTGAATCAGCGTAGACAGCTCAACCGAATTCAGACCTCTCCCTCCTCCCATCTGACTCCCTTTGTTCCCCGGCCTCCCCCCCCCCCTCCAGTCCAAACGCCTCTGCTCTGTATCACACAAGCATCATGATGGGAACAACGGCCTTTAGCCAGATCATTGCAATTGTGAATGATGGACCTCCTCGAGACAACGGGTCTCTTCTCATCTCGTAATAACAAGGTTGGCTCAGAAGAAGAGAACAAACGATCACTCGTATCGTTCGGATCTACGCTTCGTTTTTTATGCTGCTCCGTTCTAGAAAGCTGAGAACGGGGTCAGTATCTGAGTCTTGGTCAGTATATTCAAACATTAGTACAACACCTGTAACGTAAATGCTTTGTTCATAGTGTCAGTAATATTACAACTTTTTTATTATAGCACAGTATAATATACGGGTGTCTAGGGGATGACTTACAAACCCCTTCACTTGGGTGTAGATCGTCAAAGAGGCAGCAGACTGGAGACCAAGAACGATAACAACCATTAACGGTGCTGGAAATTAACAACACGCGATAGTCCTCACAGTTTTCATCTCCACCCCTCTATCGTTTTTACCTCCCTCACTCTCTCTCCTTCCATCCTTCCCTCATTTTGCCTCACTCCTTCCTCCACAGGCCATCTCCCTCTACCTGCCCCCATCCCTTTCACCTACTCCCTCCCCCATCCGCTAATCCCTCTGAACTTTCCCCCATACCCAACGTCGATCCATGCCATTTATTTCCTTGATCCTCCCAAATCACCATTTCTGAACCGTTTTTCCAAAATAAACCAATTTTCTCCTTATTTTTTAGCATTTTATACCCTTTCTCCACCATTCATTTATTCTTCCTTTCTCACTGTCTTTACTTTCTTCCATCCCTCACTCTCATTAACTTAACCTTCCTCCACTCTTCCATTTTGTTTTCCTCCATCCCTAAATCCCTCTACCTCTCATCCATCCCTATATCCCTCTCCCTCCCTCCATTCCGGAATTCCCCTAACTCTCTCCATCCCTGCCATCCATTCCCTTCCTTCTCTCCATCCCTTCCACCCACTTCCTCCCTTCTATCCACCCTTAACATCCACTCCCTCCCTTCCGTTCACCACTAACATCCACTCCCTCCCTTTCATCCATCCCTTACAAGCACTCACTACCTTCCATCCATCCCTAAATCCCACTGCCCTCCCTCCATCCCTTACGGTCACTCCCTCCTCGCCATCCACTCCATACACCTTCACCTCTGAACTTTTCCTTTTACCCTTTATCGATCCCTCACTCCCTTCACTTCCTTGCTCCACAAACATGAGCTTTTCTCATCTATTTCTACACAGCTTAAACACTTTTTCCTTGCCCTAACTCCGTCCCCCCCTCCCTCTCTCTCTCTCTATTTCCACCTCCCTCCTTTCACCACTCAAAATTTTACCTCCCTTCAGTCCAAAATTTCTCTCTCTCTCTCAAACTCTCTCTTTGCCTCCCTCCTCCCAACCTTCTCCCTAAGTCCTTCTACCTCTGTCAATCCCTCAGTACGCCTAGTTCCTGGTTCACCAACATTATCTCTTCTAAAGCCTTTCTCCACATTTTACACACACTTTCCCTAGCCCTTAGCATCTTGTGTCCTGCCCCATTACCTACAAATTTTCCCCTCATTTCTCCACCTCTGTGTTTTCCCTCTCAACCTCACTGCCTATATGCACTCCTTCATTTCCAAATTTTTCCTTAACGTTATATCCTATTTCTTTGTCTCCAGTCATCCCAAAAGCTATTTACCCACTTTCATACTTTCCCTGTAATACTCTACCTCTAATATTCTCTCCCTCTCTGTACCTCCCTGCATCCCATACTTTCCCTGTCCTCATACCCTCACCTCCGTACTTTTTCTCCTCGTTATATATACCATCTTCCATCCTTCTCTCTGTCTCTTTCCATCGCAAAGTCTACTCTCTCACCTTCAAACCATTAATTCAATATCATTCCCTCCTTTATCCTTTCTTCTATCCTGCACTCTCTCTCACGGAACTTCACAATATTTTCCTCTCCCTAGATCTCTCCTCTACGTCCCTGCATCCCTCACTCTGTATACCCAACCTCCAATCTTTTTCCCTCCCTCCATCCTTCACTCTCTCTACCTTATACTCCGTCGCTTCGGCCTTTTTCCTTCACATTATATAGCCTCTCCCTCCCTCTCCCCTCAGCAATATATGAGGGTGGGGCGTGTGGACAGAGCACACACCACGCCCAGACACTCACATCACCAATTTCCTCTCAACGTTAAAGCCAACACGCACCACCAGGCCACACACATATACCTCCAACACACACGGTCTAGCACACATAGTTTACTGTAAAGCTGAACAGTTCGTATAAAACAACGTTACGGCGATTCTGTTTACTCGGCTTATTTACCATGTAGCATTTTTCCATCCTCATGTGCTTTGATCGATGCCGGGTTTATGAGAACAGCGCGTGCTTACCTTCCTGTTCCTTTTCTGCATGGAGAAATTTTCCATCTGATCCTTCAGTCCACTTATACCGTCCAACTCACACCACCCATGTTTATTGAGTGTATTCCCTTAGTCCTTCCCCCTACTCACACACATTTCAGCCCGTCCCTCTCACTCCTCTCTGTCTGAATCAAATCGATCTCAGTTAATGTGATTAGATGTTGTGGATCTAGGGTGACCTGAATGGACGGGAAAGCATTAAAAGAAAATGAAATACAAAACAGCTGCTTCGAGTAATTTGTTCCCATTGCAATATGACTGACTGGGCCAACACGGGGCTTACTGATCTCAGAGGACTTGACTGAACATACATTTACAGAAATGAAC
>JAGKTI010035059.1:0-11335 GCA_018397915.1 Birgus latro | reverse complement strand
AAATTGTAACAAGACTGATCACTTGGCAAGTTTGGTGCCAAGCTTTTGAAATACAGTTCATTTATTTCTTAGAGAATCTGATAAACAATAACTGTAGTAAGTTACTTTCATAGAGAACCTAACTATAGCTCAGAAGGACTAAGGTACGCTGAAAATAAGTAAAAGTAAGTCACCAGAGCCTTTAGTTTGTGATCCTTACTCCTGGTGGCTGTACTGACCACATATATTAAGCCCCACATTAATTTATCTAAAATTGTTTTGCCATTCCAGTGCACTGGAAGATTTTATTATATCCATTTGAAGAAGACATAATATGATTCATCACTAGACGCAAAGTAGTCTCTCACTTATTACACATAAAGTTGTGCATCAAAATAAGAGTGACTCTACCTTGATGTGTATCAGCTGTAGAATCAAAGTAAACACAAAGAGTCAAGCTACTTCATTTTTCTGAAGGATGTACTCAAAGTTGTAAAATAAAACCGAAAGGGGTAGCTTAAAAATAAAAATAAAAAAAACTATTACCACAACTGAACATGTAGGTGGTTAGCATAGTTAACCACTTGGCATTACAAGGTTAAGAAGCCTGCAACAGGACGAAAAATTATACATGAAAAAGTTAGAAAAAATATATTTAAAAGATCCTTAAGTGTAGTGATGGAAGACTTGCGGCAGTAAGAGATGAAAATAATAAACGAGGGATCATTTGGAATAGGGGGAAATTCAGAGTTATGTACCTGTTTGTACATTTCATGACTTACAATCGTTTGTAAGTACAATGTAGAGTGTAGTAATGGGCTTAGGACTGAATCTCTTCCCATCCCAAATAGTTTCTCTCTCTCTTTTTTTTCTTCTCTTTTCCCATCTTTACATCATAAGACTAATTCTTTTATCTAGACTGTGATATGTTCATGAAGGTAGCTATCAAATGCACTTTACCTATACTATATAACGACTTTTAACTGTGTGATAATCGCTACGGCAATTGCTGATACAGTATACGTAAAATGCTTACTTGGAATGAAGCAACGTATTCTGAGAAGAGGTCTGAGTGATACAGAATGTTTTTAGGTTGTAACTCGCATACTGTAACTTGTATGCTGCTCTAAGAATGTGAAAAAAAAAATCTGATTTCGTGACTCCTATGAAGATTAGCAGGGCCTTGCAAGTAGCTTTGCACTTAAAGCTGGACTTCGCGAACGTTTTGGTGCATGTGTCCCTGTACCTAATGCTCGGGATGTAATTTGAATGTGGGTTATTATGATGACTGATAAAGCGGCCCCTACCTCTAAATGGTAATGAAGGGATTAACAGTGGAACGTTCAGATTTTCATGGGACTGTCCCCTCAAATCATCCCCACCCACACCTGCTGCACTTCACACCTTGCTGGTCTTATGGATGGGTACAGAGGCTACACTCTGTCCATTTCAACTTGGCCTTAAGCAGTCGTCTTTCAATTTCTAACACTGAACTGTAGCAAGAGAATACCACTAAAATGTGGTATCAGTCATGAAGTGCTGAGAATGTAAAACCGTAGTATTGTCTTATTCTGCCATTGAGCTGCAGGGAATAAACTGCAATGGGTAAAGACTTCTGCCAGGTTAAGGTGGGCGAGCCATTGCTACAACACTGTAACCCACTCACATCCCCCCTTTGCTAAATCGGGATTCGAACCTAAGACGTCAGAATTACCACAGCCATTCGTCCGCAGTTCCCAACATTTTTCGCTGTTGACAATATTTTGTTGGATTATCCTCTACATTACTAATACAAGCAATGGACGTAGAACAACTCGTAAGATCGTAAATTACAAAACATTTCTACTCATTTAAAACATCGAGGTACAGTCGCCGACAAGAAAAGAGCTTCACTTCTCGGTCGAACAATTATGAAACTCTTATACAACGTTCCGAAAAGTTTGCTAGACTCCGAAGATGGCATTATTGTCATTTTTAAGTCATTGTTCAGGGTCACGCAGTATATCGCTAGGAAAGGAATCGTTGTTGGTGTCAGTAACTGTACGTGTGATGTGAAGATCACTGTACACCAATGCCGAAGACACCTTCACAAGAAGTATAATGGGTGGCCTAAGGGGTGGTATAATGGGTGGTATAAGGAGTGATATAAGAGGTTGAATAAGGGGTAGTATAAGGAGTGGTATAAGGGTTGGTATGAGGGGTGGCGGAAGGTGTAGTAAGGTTATTATGAGGTAGATTGAGAATACGGGAGATAATGGCGAGACATGATAACGGTTGGCCATTCCTATTAGCTGCTGCTCCTGATTCTAATGCC
This sequence comes from Birgus latro, assembly GCA_018397915.1. Taxonomy (NCBI): domain Eukaryota; kingdom Metazoa; phylum Arthropoda; class Malacostraca; order Decapoda; family Coenobitidae; genus Birgus; species Birgus latro. The sequence goes on along the minus strand of JAGKTI010035059.1, from coordinate 9,042 downwards.
CAGGACAATCACCCTCACAAAATGAATGGTATGACAGGGGGTAGTAAGGCGAATGAGACTGCGTTACTATGGGGCAGAATGAGAACATGAGTGGTACTGGGAAGCTAGAATGACCAGTACCCATTCCCATTAAACTCTGTTCCTGATACTACTGCTACTAATCTCTCTCTCTCTCACTCCTACCATCCTACCAGTCTACCTACCTATCAATCCATCAACGCACAAATCGTGGTGTATGAATGATAATAACAAAACTTACAAGATGACTGCATGACCTGTAAAGTACTGAAAATAATGAGAGGGGATGTCGGATGATTGCGCTGGATTGATAAGGCGTGAATATAAGACTGCAGTAATAAAATGAGAGAGAGAGAGAGTTGCGTGTGTATTCTCTTGGAGCATAATACTGTGGTAGAAATAATAGCTGAAGTGTGACAGTGAGAGTAATAGTAGTAGTTAGTGGAGAGGCAGAACTTGGAAGTATGAGAGTAACAATAAAAGATGCAGGACAACAAGGGTGGTATTAGTAGTGGTATTAGTAAAAGTAGTAGCAATAGTAACAGTGTTGGTGGTGTTGGTAGTGGTAGAGGTGATGATAGTAGAGTGGTAGCAGTAGTAGTAGTGGTGGTGGTGGTGGTGGTGGTGGTGGTGGTGGTGGTTGTGGTGGTAGTAACAGTAGTGGTAGTAGGAGAAACAGAAATATCACTTAGATTAAGCATGAGAGAGAACAGAGGCTTGGTAACTACTGTGGCCGCGCGTTGAAGGATATTGACAGAGGATCATAATATTCCCTCAAAGGCAATTATCAAAATGGTGATGAGTTTTGGTCCGTGTAGCCTTTGATATAATAGGATCCCCCGCTATTGCCATCCCGGCCTGACATCAATACCAATATTTACAAATGGAAGCGGCAGTGGTTTTTGCAGCCCCTGGTCAGAGGTAACAGGTAGGGTTGGTGGGGCGGCTCTCCTGTGTGTCTGATTAGAGCACAAAGGGTTGGAAAATGTTAGCTGGGTGGCGTGTCATAGTGCTGGTAGATTTATTTTACCCCCTCAACCAGAGAGCGTATTTTATATGCTCCTGCTGCTGGTGCTGGAGGGACGCTTTTACGGGGTGGCACCGATATGACCTGTAGGCTGCACTTTCCGGTTGTACAAACATCTCTCAGCTCTCTCCCTAAACCTTAAAATAGGATGGTGGAATGTAAGAGGAGAGCAACTTCAACCTGCATGTCACTGAGTTCACGTTTAGTTGATCCAGAGGTTTCAGCCACTACTGGTAACTCCCACAAGCACATAACGTATATTGCATTTTATTATTGCTGTTTCAGACGATTCTGGTCAATTTAGGAAGGATCTCAAGTACTGATGAAGGTTAAGGACACATCTAATCTCCAGTCTGATGTCTCCTTTCGGCTAAAAAAAACAATCTGTAGAAAGCAAGAACAAAAATTGGTAACAGTATGAAAGGGGTTAACCTTCTTATGATAACTTAGTTTGTATATTGTTCTTGTTGTTACTAGGATCTTTAGTACAGGGAGAGTGATAAATTTAACTGGCTACAGCGCCATTGAATTAAAGAAAGATTAAGGGGCTCTCCACACTGAAGAGTTAATTGGAAATATTCTGGTAAAAACTGTCTGATCATATACAGCAGGTTGCGATTAATATTGAAAGAGCACCAGCTTCACTGTGCCATGTTCTGGACAAGCCGTTTCTCACTGTCAAACGGAGTGTAGGTGACAGTGAAGAACGGTTTTCCCAGAACATGGTCCACTGGAACGGGGTGCCCTTCAGTTTTTATTTAGACTTACACGATCGAACGGACCTAACTCAGAATGTGTCCGATTCTGGTCTCAGTATAGGGTCATCCTTAACCACATCAGCCAGAACTCTCTCTCTCTCTTTGTTAACACCAGACGATTTTATTCAGCCTTTTCCACTGCAGCCTGATATCAAAACTAGTATTTGTAAACGGAAGTGGTTGTGATTTTTACAGCCTCGGGTATATGTAACAGGTGGAGTGAGTGGCTGTCCTCTGCTTCGGTTTAGATTTAGATCACAAAGGGGTGAAAACTTTAGCTGGCTGGTTCGTCAATCGTTATCAGACAGACTTAACTGGGGGATCATATGCTACATAGTTAGTCTCCATGTGCTGTGATGATTTGTTATATAGTCAACGTTCGATGATTACTGAAATAGCACACTCCATATAGAGAAAAAGAAAAGAATCATTACTTCACTGAAAACTTAATGGGAAGGTGGTGGCGATGTGAGTTTAGTGAGAATGTGATTTGACTGTGGTGGTGAGAGTGCATTGGTGGTGGTGATGAGGGTATTGCTGAAGTGTAATGTAGTGGTGAGGATGTGGTGATGGTGGTGAGGAGAGTACTGAAAGACTGGTGTAGTGATGGTGGCGGTGTTGGTGGTGATGAGAGTGTCCTGAAAGTGTAATGTACTAGTGGTGACTCTGTTGGTGGTGGTGTATTGGTGGTGACGAGGGTGTAGTGTGAGTCTCTGCCCTCATAGACAATATAGTAATGTAGCAGCCATGCTGAGGGTGTAGTGAGGGTGAGAGATGGAACGTCTAGTGAATGAGGCTGTAGTGAGAGGGTCTGTAGTGAGAGTAAGTATGTAATTAGAGGGAAAGTGTAATGAGAGTATAGTTATAGTGGTGAGTCTGTGGTGAGAGTGAGAGTGTAGTGAGAATAAGAGTGTTGTGAGAGTGAGGCTGTAGTGAGAGAGTGTGTTGTGAGTGAAGGTGTATGAGAGTTTAAGATTTGTGAGAGTGAGGGGTATAAAAAGGATGAGGACGTTGGTGTACTGAGAATGAGGGTGTAGTAAGTGGGAATGAAGGTGTAGTGTAGTGAGAGTGAGGGTACAGTGAGAGTGAGGGTGTAATAAAAGAGAGGGTAAGGATGTAGTGAGACTGCACTGAGAGTGAGAGTCCTTGGCCTCATGTATAATAATGTAGTGGCAGTGGGAGTCCAACCCACCTGGCGTCTTGCCGTGCCGGGAAGAGGTCATAAAGTGGCCATCTTGGGGCTGTCAGTCCGGTCTCAGCTGTCTTCCCCTCAGTTTATAGCGCATTATCCCTTCTAACCCCTCTCCTTGCCCTCTAACCACTCCCCTTCCCCTACGTCCCTTCTCCTTACCCTCTAACCGCTCCCCTCCCCCCCTGCTTCCCCTCTCCCTACCCTCTAACCCCTCCTCCCCCTACTTCCTCTCTCTTACTCTCTAACCGCTCCTCAACCCCCCTACTTTTCGTCCCTTACTTTCAAACCGCTCCCCGTCTACTTCCCCTTGCCCTATCCTCTAACCACTTCCCTCACCCTTACTGCCTCTCTCATACTCTCTAGCCGTTCTCTTCCCCCATACGTCCCTGCCAAACCTCCTCCTCTCTCTTCCTTTTCCCCTCGTTGTTTTTCTAACCATTTCCTTTCCTGCTACCCCTCTCATGCTCTCTAACCGCCCTCTTCCTTCCTACGTCACTACAAACCTCTTCCCCTCTCTTCCTTCTTACCTTCCATGCTTTCCTGACCATTTCCTTTCTCTTCCCCTTAGAACTTTCCAAACTCCTCAAACTTCCCTCTCCCCTCCCCTGCTTGTGACATCATAGCCTTCTTAGGACCACTCCTCACTTCTTTTCTTATTCCTCTAACACATTCCCTCCCTCCTCTCCTCATGACTTTTGTGGTTCCTCTAAACCTTCAAATCTTTTTCCTCCCTCCCCTCATAATTCCCTTAACCCCACTTACCAGGATGAGATCGGGGCAATGGGTGGGGGTGGCTAGAGTGACGTTGTGAGAGGAAGTATGGTTAGTAATCTTATAATTATGCAAATGTTTTCCGGTAAATGAATATGAGAAACTGATGACTCATTCAAAGCACTCCAATACGGATTTTAGAAAATGAAGGTATTGTGATAAAAAGGAACAAATGTATTTTTGACCAGCGATATGCTACATTGCATAAAACAAAATACAGCTGTCCTGACCTTATACCTGTCTAATCTATCTATAGCCAGACACCCTAATATGGTAAGGGGTGGCCACAAACAAATCGCTTCCATGTCGCCCTGTCCTCCATCATTTCACTTTCCTCTCCTCAACTCACACCCCCCTCTCCCATATATCTCTCCACTCCATCCCTCCATCTCATCCTCGGTCTCCCCTTCCCCCTCATGTCCCCCTCCAACTCACTCACATACACTGTCCTCGTTCGTCTCTCGCTCTCCATCCTCTCCACATGACCAAACTACCTCAGTGTATTTCTCCTAATGCTTCTTATCACATCCACATCGACACCATAACGATCCGTCACTTCTTCATTTGTCAGTCAGTCACTCCATGTAACTCCACATGCTTCTCTCAAATACTGTAACTCATTTCCACTGCTCTCATTCTTGACTTGAACTTACACAACTTACATAACAAGTCAAATGATGTACTTTCCACGGAATCATTTATAGTGAAACTACAAGCTGGTTTATGACATAATGAAGAGCAATTAAATTCATTCACTCGTGAGATTATGGAGCGCAGGGCTGGTAAGATGGGTGCACTGAGACTCTAAAACCTATGCCTCCGATGAAGTCTTCTTTTCTTAAATGTCAGTACTTCCAAGCAATTTCAAAAGCTTAGGGGGGACTTACTGGACTATACTCATTTTCCTCTAACCAGGAGTAAAACTGACTTCTATCGTGATTTTTGGGTAATAACGAATGATTAACAATGGAATATGAAGCCAGTCAAGAAGAAGTGCTGTGAAAAGGATGTAGAACCGGAGCGCAGTCTTTTTCTGATATTGAGCCATCTAAAATAAGCCGCAGAAGGACGAGAATTTGGGCCCGGTTCCTGCGAGAAAGCTATGGTGGGATTAGATATAGCCTTAATACTGACCCCTTCACATCCATAGGTCTGTTTGTAGTTAAAAGTCGCCTAGTGGTATGCTGATTAAAAGAAAAAGTTACTACAGAGGAATCATAAGCTAAATATCTGTAAGTAAAGTACGATAAAAAAAATATTGACCCCCTTACCACACTTATCATTCTGAAACATGAACGAAGTACTGTGATTATAAGCGCAAATAAGTGCAAATACTGTCTTTGGTAATTGTTATGACTCGAAATCACATAATGCTTCATATACCTGGTGCTATATTTTTGAAGCACCGGGTTAATTGACTGATGTGTGTCTGCAGAACTCACTCTTTTTCATATTTATTGAACATCAGGTGTCATATACTTTTATCTCTGACTGTACAATACGTCCATCAACTTATGTGAGGAGAATTCTTCAGGTATAAATCACAGGTTTGCATGAATCCCTGTTAAACACACACTTGCCTCCCTCTCCCTCTTACATACACACATACACAAAAACAATTTAACAAACACACACACACACACACACACACACATAAAACATTCCCCCTCCCCCCCCCCCTCTCTCTCTCTCTCTCCAATCTTCCCCAGTCTTCCCCAGTCCAGCCTTTCCCTGCGTCCGATATTCCATAGAGCCTCGCATTACAAGGAGCCATCGAGCTTAACCAGAGATTGCAATATCGCCCACTCCCCTCATCCAACTTTTTCCTCTGTTGCATCGTTGATCCATGCAACGGGGCGGCCAGGTAAAAACTCTGACCATTTTTTAAAGACTGGCTTGTAGCAACATCCGCGGCAAGTTGAACCCTCCCCCTTATTACTGTTTTTCCATTTTCAGACCGCGAGATGAGAACAGTTTTTATGCCTTGATTGGTGTGTGTGTGTGTGTGTGTGTGTGTGTGTGTGTGTGTGTGTGTGCAAAATAACTAACAGTTTTCATGTCTTAACTAAACTTGTTGGAAGCATTAGGGGTCAGCCAAGGAATAACTCTACTGATTTTTTAGGACATTAGGTCAAAAATAAAGAACACTAGACAAGGTCAGCATAAGTAAATTTTTATCCTATTTAAAGTCTGTGGATGAACTGATGATATGTCAAGAAGAAAAGAATCCCATTTTGAAAGCAGCCAAAGTTCAAGGTCACAAGGAAAGGTCAAAGGTCAAGATCACTGAGCAAAGTCATCTCAAACAGTTCTGATCTCATCTGAACCAAAGTTGGTGGAAGGGTTTAGGGTCAGAAGAATGAATCAGTTCACTTTTGAGAGTAATTTGTCAAAGGTCAGGATCAAAGAGCATAATCAAACATTCGACCCTCAAGTATAGTTGGTGTGAGCTGGCGTTACATTGTGAGTGCCTCTTCTTGCATATTAATTCATCTATCTGTATTACTTGCTTTTTTTTTGTTTGTTGCGTTTTCATTATACAGCATGTTTGTTTCTTGAAGGGTGAGTGCTTGGGGGAGGTAGTAAGGTAAGGGATGAAAAAATATGATTGTGTGAAGACATAAATGAATTTCTTGGTAGCTGTCAGCCGGGATAAAGCTGATACTAAAATGGTGAGTGTTTTGGGAAAAGAAAAAGGAGCACTGTGTTGCATTTTCGCTTATACTGGGTGGCTCTCGAGGGCCAAGTAGTGGATACAAGCAAAAGGGATTCAACTAACACTGAATGGTGAATGCTTTGAATGACTGTAATGAAAAAAAGTAAGATAATCCTGTCTATGGCCACCGCTTATGAGATTAAGGCGTCTGGTGAGAGATAGATAGATAGAGACATACATAGATACAGAGAGACAGGTATTCTCGGCATTAGTAATGGTTATTGGGCATAATTAAGCAGATTCAGTTAACGAAGATTTATGTGCTTATTAAAAAATAAAAATAGAAAGTAAACCTTGTTCAGATATCGGTTTTATTGAATGGTTTTCATGTGGGCAAAGACGAATAAAACATTTGTTTGCTGACGGATAAATATTTTGGAAGAAGTCAAGAAAAAATCTAGATAATCTTGTCATTTTGATAGATAATTTTTTTAAGCGAGAAAAGTTGGATAGAATTCAAGGGGATTTATATTTAATTAAAAGGTAAATATTTGGCAAGAAGGGAAAAATATGATAATCCTGTTACATTACTAAATTATTTATTTATTTTATTTATTATCTATTATTTGCAGGCTATGTGGAGAGATAAATGCGTTAGAAAGATTAAGGAAAGCCATGTCCAACTCCTCCAGGTAGCAAAAATCAACAGAGGAGAGTAAAAGTAAAGTTAAAAAGACGTCTTCGAACTTAAGGGGTCAGCAGTATTTGTGTATTTTGCAATAAACTAAGCAAAAAACAATATAATAATTTTCTAATATTCATTTCGGTTGTGTTTGTAGGTTTTCAGGCATCATAAATCTGCTTCTGTTGAAAGATTAGTGTTTTGGAAGAAAGAGAAAAATAAAATAATCCTGCCTGCTACAACTTTCTCGTTATATTGGACGAAATTTGGAAAAGAATAAAAGGAAAAAATAACATAATCTTGTTATTACCTTCTCGGTTTTATTGGGTGGGTTTTCAGGCGAGATAAAGCGGATACAGTTAAGGGGGATTTATGTGTCCGTATCCCCCCCCGTTGAGCATCGCCGTGTATATCGCCGAATGTATGCGCAGCCAATACCACGATACATATGTATGAGGGGCGCGGGGAATATATGTGTATCGGGCGCCGCCGTCTCTCCCCCACGATACTTATGGCTGGGGGCTGGAACGTGGTAGGGACTCCTCTCCTACCACGAAGGGGGTGCTTGGTAGGAGAGATGACGTGTGTGTGTATGGTCTGTATCTGTGTATGTGGTAGAAACTCAGCTGCTACCACGAGGGGATGCCTGGTAGGAAAGATGACGTGTGTGTGGTTTGTATATGTGTGTGGGATGGGATGCTTGGTAGGAAAGATGAAGTGTGGTTTTATAATGGGTTTTTGTCAATATTTGGTAAATGTACCGCAGGGTGTTTGTAGTTTGCATAGTTTGTGGTAATGCTTAGTAGTGTAGATAACATTTGTAGGCGTCTGAGGGCGTGTGTGTAGCTTGCTTTGCTCATATGGATCTTGGCTTTGTCTCGGGATCCGGGTACGAAAGATGAAGCATGGTTTGTATATAGGTTCTGGGAATAGTTGGTAGGAGAGATAATATGTGTCTGCATGAGGGTGTGTGTGGTTTATGTGTTAGTGGGAGATAATTGGGTAGCGAGACGATATGTGTAGTCTGTGTGTTTGTGCCGGATGCTCGGTAGTAGAGATGATGTGTATGATTTGTATGTGTTGGGGGGAATGCGTAATAAGAGAGATGGTGTGTGTGTGTGTGTGTGTGTGAATCGTCTCTTATACGTTCAGGACCCTCACGTATGTTTTCTTTAACTCTCTTTACTACACGGAGGCTGAATAAAAGCGTCAACTGGGAGGAAGAATAAAATAGACAATACATCATCGATTAGTGTTTCTTAGCTCTAAAAACCCAGATGATCGATGTGCTTTTTAAAACGTATCTAAATCTGCAAATGAAATGACTGAAAATTATCTGAAAGGTAAAGCACATTCAAGGTGTTCGATTGTAAATTACAAAGCTTTCAGAAAATACAGTGGACTAAAACCAAGAGCTCTCATAGAAAGAGAATGATTTTTTCGTGTAATTAAACGAATAAAATAACCCTGCGTGGTAATGATGTGAGCAGTTTTAATACGTTTGGAGAAATTTTGAAATTACTCACCATTACCACATAACCAAACTTAGGAAAGACGCCTTCTAGTGTAAGACTTGAGGCTATATTTGACCCTTCCGCTCAAGTCACCGTTAAAGTGAATAAAATCGCCTGGATATAAGAAGAATAAGATTAAAAAAATGACTTGTTTCTCTTAGGCTGAATTAAGTCTAAGGAACACCTAGGCACTTAGAGGTAAATACATAAACTACATGATAGTGTGGAAAAGCATATATTCATTCCAGTTACTCAAATATCTTAAATCGTGTGTTTTGTCTTTCAGAAACTTTGGCAATCTATTCTGAACTTTAATCACAAACTTCGCGAAGCAAGAGAGAATTTTGTTTCCATTCTGTGCATTCCTCTCGGGCGCATACGCACACACACGTTCACACACACACACACACACACACACACACAC
>JAGKTI010035058.1:0-11335 GCA_018397915.1 Birgus latro | reverse complement strand
TGTATGGATGAGTTTTGTGACGACTTGTGTGACAAGAGTTGCCGGTCAACGTAATGCATCTGCCTCATAAGTGTTAGGGGATGGGCTTAAGATGGGGAATATTGTATAATGTATTGTCTGTGAGATGCAGCAGCGAATGTCAATAGCTTGGGTGATGCATGAATCAAAATGTGGCCATTATCACAAGGGAAATTGGTAATTTTTTCCAGGTTTCGTGATTTCATTTTCCAAGTCCTGGAACCTTCCAACTGCTGAAATAGTTACATTTCATTATAGATTTTTATGTGCTGATAAAAAAAAAATAACTGCTAGTTTTCAGCTATATACAACTCTACGTATTTAACTATATCTTTTAGATGGAAGTGTACTAGTTCATCGCCAGATCTAATATATTCAGTGTGCTGTTCTGTCATACTCGTCATTTAACTTCCCTCTGTTTTACTTGAAACCTCTCTTTCATCATTTTCATTTCTTATCAAAATTTCGCTCTTGGTCTGTATGTCAAACTCCTCATTTTTTCCAGATGGTGAACCCCTGACGCTGTTCTCTATAAGTTTCTTGCCCTTCGTAATACAATGAAAGGATGGACAAAACTTTGGACGACCGTGTTCAGAATTCGTTTATAAGTTCTGAGCTTGGGGATCTGGTTGGGTTTCCTTTTTATCACTGCCATACCCTATACAGTTTTTTTATGGCCAAGACTGATTCCCACCATCCTCCCTTTTCAGTTTCCTTTTTCTTTTTTTTTCTTTTCTTTTCCAGCAACTGAGGGATTTTTCATTGGTTTCCATCTTCATACAGTTTTTCGGCCGCAGACGCACTACTAAGCATAGCATCTGTGATCCAACCCTTAATACAACGCCAGCCAACTGCTCATCTGCATTGCCTAGTCCGATAAAAGCATAACCAGTCAGAAGTCTCAGTTAGGGAGAGAGGTGAGATGGGAGGGAGTGCGTGGGTGGGGTGGAAGAGGTGAGTGGCTGTGCGAGTAATGAAAGTACAGTGTGTTTACTGCTGTGTTACTTTGCTGTCTGACACTAACCCTTCATCAAACTGACATTCTTGTCTTGATTACTGAAGTTGGTGTTAATACACAAGAAATTAAATGAGCTCTGTGGATGTATGGTGTGGGAGGAGATGTCTTGACCCTGCAGGTGATGACAGAAATGATGTATGTAAAGGAACTAATTTAGCAGAGTAGGAGTGGGAGGGAGAAGAGGCGATGATGAAAGAATGTGGAAGTACAGAATACAGTAGGCTCATGAAGGATGCCAGGGAAAGGAGGCAGGAGGGGAGGTTGGAGGTATACTGACCTGGAATCAATGTGAGGCATGAATGGGAGCCAGGGGCATGGGGTGAAAGAGACAAGAGGTGTCTATAACAGCATGGAGGTAGGTTAACGTGTTCAGGGTAAAGGATTCAGTTTTGAGAGAAGCCAGTGAAATGTCAAGGTGTAAGAGAAGGTAATCTTGTACAGCTTTGATCGGATTTCGACCAAACGTGGTAGGAAGGATAAGGGTCACCCTAGAATAAAGAAAGTCTACTTTGAGAGCATGCGGACGAGGTTCAAGGCCACAGGACAAAGTCAGATGTTTTGCTTTTAAAGTTGTCAGTGGGGATAGGCTCTGCACTGTGAGGGCTCCTCCTTTTTATGAGCATTCAGTTTGAAAATTAATTATGAGGCAGGGTTACCACGGCTTACACCACACAGAATCAAACAGTTTTCTTTCTGGTACGATTTAAGTCTGGTTCATTTGAATTAAGGGAATATCATCAAATTAAAGAAAATACCCAATTATATGGTACCGCCGCTCGCACTTTCGGCTCAGACCTGATCGTTAACTTTTCCCTTAACTTTTTTCCCAGTGGGAAGTGGCGGGTGGGATAACTGAGGCAGGAAAAAATGATAGAGGTGAGGATATGACGGAGTAGAAGTAGTCTAAAGAGAAAAAGGATGGATATGGTGTGAGGGTGTTGGTGTGGATGTGAAGGTGGACGTGAGTAAAAGTGAGGGTGGAACTGTGGATAACTAGTGAGGCTATTGTGTGGAGTGGTGTAGTTTGATGTGAGTGCGAAAGGAAGTTACATAGGTGTGCTGTGATTGTGATGTGGTGACGAGGTTGTTGTGCTGTGTGGTGTGGTTTGCTGTGAATGTGATGGGGTTGTGGTGAGATTTGGTGTGCTGTTCTGTACTGAGTGTGACGGCGCTGTGGTGTGGTCCCAGGTTATTCGATTCGCTGTAGTGCCGCTTGGTGTGGTGTGATGTACTGTGTGCTGTGCTGTGCCGTGGTGTGGTGTAATGTGCCCTCGCGTGGTGTAATGATGTGGTCATCGTGACAGTACAGTAACAGGACCTGGGTAATGGAGGTTCCTGAGAGACTGATTAAAGTCTCTCCTGAGGCATATTACCCTATCTTGCTACTTCGTTCCCTCCTTCCTTGCATCTTCCTCTTCCTCTCCTGTCTCTATTCCTTCCCTCCCTCTCGTCTCTCCTTTTTTTTTTTTTTTTGCCTTTTGGGGTTCTTTCCTTTTCTATCTATTTCCTTCATCCCTCTCCTCGTCCTTTTCCTTTCCTGTACCTTCCTTGTTTCTCATCTTTTCTTTCCCTGCCCTGCTTCTAGTCCCTCACTTTTCCTTCCCTAGTTCTCCTCTCCTCCTTCCTTACCACCTTTTTTCTCTCCTTCCAATTGCTCTCTCTCTCCTCTTCCGCTGCCTATCCTCCCCGTCCTCTCTTCTCATCACTTGCACCTCTTTGCTTACTGTCTTCCATTTCCTTCCACCCTATTTCTTCCTTCCCGTTTTCGTTCCACGTAGACTACCCAGGAAAGTGTCCTGTCACCCTGACCTTCAACAGGTACTTGCGAAAGCGACTTACTTCATTCTTGCCTAACCCTTAACACTTCCACCAACTTCGGTTCCAGTCCGATCAGAACTGTTTGGTTTGACTTTGTTTATGAACTTGGCTTTTGACTTTCCCTGTGACCTTGATCTTTGATTGATTGTTCTTAAAATGGAATCTTCTTATCCTTTTTCGTTTATCTGTAAGTTTCCTCCTTTCTTTGCAGATTTGCATTTTGTCCTCTACCAGATATCTCTTTCCTTGACACACATGACTCTCTCCAGTGTTCTTACTTCACCCTCAGTCCCTTGTTCTTATATACGTCTCGTCCACCTCACATCTCCTTCTCCCACCTTTTCTCACACACTTCCTTCCCTCCTGTGTTTCTCCTCCTACTCACTATCAGTACTTTCATTGCCCTTCACTTCCACATTCCCGTCTTGCTTCCTTCTCCATTACCACTACATCATTTAATTTGTTTTACTTCTCATATTCTTCACTATTACCCATTAAATGGTTTCCCTTCCCTCCCTGTCCCTCTCCTGACGTACTTGATTGGCTGACCTCTCTGTCCCATCGTACCTCTGTCTTGCCACTGGGAATTTACCTCTTCTTCACAATGTCAGTTGAGCTGAAAACAGTTAAATTATGTATCAAAGGCAGAAAACTGTTGAAAGTAACGTGGCATAAATTAGCGATGAAGCTGTGAATGCTGAAGAATTTGAATATTATACCAACAAAGACCATCCCACAGACCACAGGCAAAGAAGCAAAGGAGTTTTAGTGTGTGTGTGTGTGTGTGTGTGTGTGTGTGTGTGTGTGTGCAGAGTGGAGGGGGCTTACGGCTAACAAATCGTGCATAATTAAGCCTTTTTGTAAAGTAGATAACATATTCTTGGACACAGTTTATTTCCTTTCCCCTTTCTAATTCGCTGTCTATAAAGGAGCCTTTTGTGTACTGTGGATAGTTGAGTACGTGTACAGTTAGGTTACTCGAGTCAGGGCATCTGTTTTACTTGCTGGGCCTTTACACATGGTAATTAATTTTCGCTGCTCGACAACATCCCCTCCTCATGTCTTCTGTTTGGCCTCTGTATGCTATGGTTTCTTGTTCGATGAAGGAGGAGTCATTACTGAGTAGCCAGTATTGCCTGGAAGACCTTTAGTGGAAGTAGCCTCTCACAGCATGCAGCGTGTGGTTGTAGATAAATAGATAGATTTATATAAGATTTGTGGATTATTAGAATGATATTATTCCTTTTACTTTAACTCCATCTCCTTGCCTCACAAACTGCTACTAGTTTTCTTGTGTTCCGAAATTTAATATTCATGATCCACTTACCTGCTGCTGCTTCTGTCCTCTCCCGGCACCAGCACTCCCAGTCATCTGTGTTTACTCTCTCTTTGGCCTTTAGTCGTCTTCCCTTCACGCTGGATGCTTTTTTCCCTCCCATGTTTTCCTCTCTTGTCCTTTCCTGCTATTTTTCCCACGAGTTTGACGTCATCTGTGAGCACGTTCCTGAATCTTGCATAAATTACATCATCATCATGATTGTCTCCTACACGTAAATGGGCTGCACAGTTTCCACAGAGGTTGTGGCCGAGTCGGTAGAGTGGTGGTCTTTTGGCCCAGTGGATGCAGGTTCGACTCCCATCTGGGTCAGGGAATAGTTTAAAGGATTTGAATTTCAATAACGTAGAATCTACTGATCTACCATAACACCCGCCGACATGTAAAGACACCCACAAAAATACCAATAAACCAGTCTTACACGAGGCAGCCTTAGCATGTCTTCAATATGGATGCAGGATGTTAGCGCCGAAGTGGTAACATGTAGTGGTGTATTGTACACCCGAAAGCAATAATCTGTAGCCCTTCTAGTAGCTGAAGCCAAGGGAAGGATAGACCGGGGGAACGAACACGACCTCCCCCCTTCCTCTCTCCCATCTCCGCCCCTCTTTACTCAACCCCTCTCTAAACGTTTCTGGCTAGGTTTGTAATAATCGTGGCTGGCGATGTTACGCTGTGTCCATGTCTACATGATATAATCTTTACGTGCGTTACCATTAGCGTTAATAACATACCATGGAGTAATGTATAATGTTACTATGGTATAGGTAGCATATGAACGTGGAGAAGCAGTGTGATGTAAATAAAGGCAGAAGAATGAAAAAAGCGGAGTAAGTATGATTTTATTGCATTTCAATAATACATTCATATTAATATCAAGTAAATAATATTCACATTTCAAGTATATGAAACTGTTTCACCCATATTTACGATATCTTACCGTCTGTCACTGCACTCCCCACCACCAGCACCCTTTGTTGCCGCTTCACCGTAGTGCGAACCAACAAATCCAAGAACATGAACGAAACAGCTAACACATTTTACATACCTATACACTATATTGCAAATCAGGTGGACAACATGATACCACACGGTAGAGGAGAGATTCCTCGCTGGTTTGATAGGCGAAATACACCCAACAATTTCCGGTGTTAGTGCAACAAGGCCATGAAGCTATGTATTGCTAGCAGATTGTATGAGGGTTACGACCTTTGTATGCTGCCTGTCCTTGCAGAAAACAACTTGGCATTTACCACACGCGAATGGAAGAAATGTAAGACTTACTGTAAATGCGAGACATAGAAGACTTACAGTATTTTGCTCTAGGCATTACTGCAGCGGTCAAACAAAATTATTCCTCATGGGACTAGCCGTCTAACCAACCGTTTGCCATAAAGTAACATAATCCCACAGTGCAGTCATACACATACACATACTAATGTAATTATTTCTGTGATATGGATGAAGGATACGATGGTGGGGGAAGTGGTAACTGATTCAGCAAATAACAGGACTGTAGTCCTCGTCTTTAGATCGAATAGATATGCATTGACATTGTGTTGCAGGGCTGTGTGTATGCGTATGTGTGCAACTATGCAACACGTGTGTGTGTGTGTGTGTGTGTGTGTGTGTGTGTGTGTGTGTGTGTGAGAGAGAGAGAGAGAGAGCGCGCGCGCGAGTCATACATGAGTACCAGAGGATGACTCGAATCTTTGAAGCAAGTCTCATATTTAGAGGGAATATTTTTCGTAGTTGATTTCGTGTCTGTGTATAAATATAAATAACCAGAAAACATATTTATATGATAGACAATTAGCTGGAGCGGCGCCGGATAAGATACAGTAAATGCCGTTGATATAACTTCATACACTTGGAATAGAAATATTATTTGCTTGATGTTAATAAGAATATATTATTATACTGCATTAAAAGTATACTTGTTCAGCTTTTTTCATACTCATGCCTTTATTTATATCACATTGCTTCTCCACGTTCCTATGTTAGCTGGTAACACACTATCGCACATTACTTCATAGTATGTTATTAACACGAGTGGTAACTCACGTCAGTGTTAAGTTATGCAGACATAGATACAACGTAACATCGCCAGCCACGAATGTTAAACCTTCCCTGCAACGTTTGGACGGGGGTTTGGTGGGGAGGGGCGGGGAGGAAAGGGCCGGGGGGAGGGGAGGGAGGCCGTGTTCGTTCGTCCGGTCTATCCTTCCCTTGGCCTGGGCAACTAAGGCGGCTACCAATTATTGCTTTCGGGTGTACATAGGAGGACTGCTTGGCCTCAGGGAACGGCTGTTAAAGCTTATGCTTAGAGTCGTATGCTTCAAAAATCCCTTTCAATCCGGTAACGTCTTTTATCTTTTAGCCAGTTTGTATAAGGAAAGATGATGATAATCATTTTAGTTTAGACGTCTCTGGCCTGCAGGAGTTGGCATATCACTCTAGCCGTGAAAATTTTCAAAGAAGATAAGGAAGACTTATAACGCCTGCATCCTTTCCTCTCCGTCTCCGTGTCTGGAAGCGTGGGAAGGGCTTCAAGTGTTTTCGTATTAGTAACGTTTTCTCTTGCTGTTAGCCACAAGCCTTGGTCTGTGTCAGTGTTATCCCTGTGCTGCATCTCAAGTGTTGTGTTTGGTCGCCCCAGAGATATTTATTCTGGCTCACACGACTCAAAAGTTTCATTGCACTTCCTGATGCCGCCCTGGATCACTCATTCTTTTCTTCTTCATTTAATATTTTATAAGTTTAACATACGTGGCCTTGTTAACGTCATTATCCCTTTAAGTGCATGTTGTCCTTCCTGCCCAGGTGACTCCATCGTTCTTCTTCCTGTTATAGTAATTAATCCATACTGTTTTCAGTCATTGTCAGCACTGCACACCTCATCATCTTTAATATCTTTTGGCCAAGTCAACAAATATTGCACAATGGTAACGTCTGTAAGCAACAAGTCTTCCACAAATCGTTTGCTTTTCCTTCCTTTTGAGGATGATTTATAAGTCGTGATAAAACAGGGTAACCTATGTCATGAGTTTCTTTTCTATTTCAGATAAGAAAAAACTGGTTGGTACTGAAAGATTAACTCGTGTGTGTGTGTGTGTGTGTGTGTGTGTGTGTGCGTGTGTGTGTGTGTGTGCGCGCGCGCATTTTCAGTGTTATTTTTTTCCGCGTCAGTTAAACAATTCTATGTCAATAAGGAAANTAACCTATGTCATGAGTTTCTTTTCTATTTCAGATAAGAAAAAACTGGTTGGTACTGAAAGATTAACTCGTGTGTGTGTGTGTGTGTGTGTGTGTGTGTGTGTTTCTATGATATTTTTTCCCGCGACAGTTAAGCAATTCTGTATTAATATAGAAACTGAGTTGGATGCTGAGGACAGAACAAGGAGAGAAAGAGATGAGAGAGAGAAGGACATAATGAGGAAGGCAGTGAAGAGAGAGGAGTGAGGGAATACAGAGGCAGACAGGTGAGGAGGGAAAGGACTCCAGACGTGTTATATGTACGGAACATAAGAGTAGCACATATTACCCATATAAGAGAGAGAGAGAGAGAGAGAGAGAGAGAGAGAGAGAGAGAGAGAGACTGAAGAAAAAACTCAGTAATACCGATAAGAGGCAGAGGTAGTGAGGCAGTGGAATGGTTGTTTAGTAGACGGCGGTAGTACCAAGTAATTCTTTGTGTTGAGGTGGAGGTGTTTCCGGTTGCTAATGGACCAGGATAAAGAGCCTCTTACATCACAAGTTCTCTGCCGACCAGTGAATTATTGATGGTGGTGGAGAGAGTGCCAGGAAAAAAGTGAATAGCTAAGAGTACTTTTCCAGGCTTAAGTTAGGCTACGTTGAAATGTAAGAAAAGAGAATAACCTAATCAGATTCGTGTCCAGGGCTCGTATTCCCATTCCACCTCATCTTGTTTTTAGAGCTGGTTATATTTTAATTTTTTTATGAACATTAATATTGAAAGTGAGGCTGGATGACCTTTAAGGAGAGAGCCCAGTGGTCTGTTGTCTGTTTCCACCTTGGTCATCATTGACATTTAGTTTGCAGGTTACCGTATACTTTTACTTTTTCCCTCTCCTTCTTCGCTGGCCCACATCCTTTGGCCTCCTTTGTACTTCTTAGCTGTCTCTTCCCTTTTACTCCCTATCCAGCTCCCTTGTCTCTCCTCCTTTGCTTTCTTTCCTTCTGCTCTTCCACCCTTCCTTTGTTTTTATTTCTTTTTATCCCCCCCCTTCCCTGCCTCATTCTCTAGCGTTGTCCGCTAAAATTACTCTGCCCATCATCTCTTCACCCTACCAACTAATGTCTCTTACACTCTAATGGATACCTAAATTTATCAAAACTTGTGACCACAGGAAGATAATTTCAGTGGAATATATATTGCATTCTTTTGTCTCCCTACTCAGTTTTCTCCCCTCTTATATCCAGTCTCTTGCCCCTGCGCTTAATATTCTCTCCCCATACCTCACCCCATTCTCTCCCTATATACTACTGCCGCAGCTGTCACTCTCCATCACCCTCGCCATCACAAGTGCATATTTAAACATGTTTTCATAATTTTCACGTTCCCTGTTGGTTCCTGTCTCGTCATATTCACCCTCCCTCTCCTCCTCCTTTTAATCCAACAATCCATCTCGCTTTCCGCCTCCCTCACCTTCTCCTTCCTGCCAGTCCTCGGCCACTGATTGCTCCCTAATGGCTGTCCTCGCTCCTCTATGCTTTTTCCTTCCTTGTCTCCTTCCCCATTCATCTCTTTTTAGCTTCGGATTTACTTCCATTCTTATTGTTCGTCGCCTTATTTCCCAGTCTCCTCTCCCTCTTGTATTTCCTGTGTCATTTCCCTCAGTCGACTACTTTATGTGTCATCTCCCTTTATTATATCCTCTCTCCCTTTGCAATAAGATATTCCCTCTTTTGTTTTGTGTTTCTCGTCCATCAGTTTATTATTTCCTCTCCCCTCTCTTCATTATTTCCAGGCCTTCCTCCCTTTGTTATTTACTCGGCCTTTCTATGAATTTTAATGACCCTACCCTCACTTCCCAGTTTAATTTTTCTTCCCTGTTTCCTCCCTTGCCTTCCATGTTTCCCTCTTCCTCCCTTTTCCCCCCTGCCTTCCCAGTGTACTTCTGCATCCCTGTTTCCTTCCCTGCCTTCCCAGTGTACCTCTTCCTCCCTGTTCACCCCTGCCTTTCCAGTTTACCTCTCCCTCCTTATTTGCATCCCTGTCTTCTCAGTTCACTCTGCCATCCTGTTTCCCTCCTTGCCTTTCCAGTTTACCTCTGCCTCCCTCTCACCGTCCCCTACCTTCCCATATTACGCATATACTACCTCTTCGCCACTTTACATCAGACTGCCTCCCTGCCTCACCCCACCCCTCCATCCTTTCCAGATAAGCTATTATTTTCCTTGTGTTGGTTACTGGTTGTATAGGGGTGTTCAGATGAATCTATTGTGGAAGTATCATGAAGTGAATGCCTGGATGCCCTTTGTCTAGGTCAGTCTTTTCAGGATTCGCATCAGACTGTAGATTTATAGATAAACAGATGGGCAGGTTAATTTTTCTTAGTTTAGTGATGGCGCTTTACTGTTTGAAGTGAACGATTAGATAGACCTTTGTCGACTAACAAGTACTGGAATGATAGATAATGTTCCTTTTATTTTACTGTCTTTTTTCACTCTCCTCCTCACCTCACCAGCTACCACCAGGAATTAATTTTTGTCCTTTTGGTGTCGTTGTTTAATATTTGTTCTTTAGTGAACAGTGAAGTATGAAAAATATATAATTCTCTACGGAAGAAGTATCGAAAGCCTCTTTTGCCGACGAGAAACTGCCTTTTGTAACGAAGAATTTGTTGTCCCAAAGATGTGACGGTGTAAATTTTACCGTAACAAGTGTTGTAACTGAAGAATTTGTTGTCCCAAAGATGTGACGGTGTAAATTTTACCGTAACAAGTGTCAACATTGTACCAGAACTGTGGACCTGTTATCTTTCAGTGCCATAGCCAGCGATTGCTGTGCTGTGTTATTGACTGGGTGAGGGGAGGGGTGGAATTAAGAAGGAAAATGAGGGAGTGGATGGAAGAAAGGAGGTGAGGGGATGGGTGTGAATGAGAGCTGAGGAGGTGAGTGTTCGTGAGAGGTGGGGAGGTGGGTGTGCGTGAGAGGTAGGGAGGTGGATGTGCGTGAGAGGTGGAGAGTTGGATGTGAATGTGAGCTGGGGAGGTGAGGGAGTGGATGTGCGTGAGAGCTGTGTAGGGGAAATACTATGCGTGTGATATGGGGAGGGGAACGATTGGGTGTGAGAATAAGGTGGTGGGAAGAGCAGAATGAGTGGGTGGCAGAGAGGGGGCCAATTTCGTGGGTGGAAGTGAGGGGATAAGTTGGGTGTGGGAGGTAAGGGGTCTAGTTTTGTAAGTAGGATAGGGGAGAGACTGGGTGTGCGGATCATGAAGGGGATTGGATGGTATGGGTGTGTGGGTGGGGAGGGAGTTGGTTTTGTAGGTAGGTTAGGGGAGAGACTGGGTGTGCGGTTTAGGGAGGGAGGGGAGGGGTTGGGTGTGTGGACGGAAGAGGAGACTGGGAACTGAAGGTGAATTTTAAGGAGTCAGAAATTTCATTAGGACGGGAGTGATGAATATTGTGCTGGAAATGGAGGTGGAGGCAAATATGAGTCGACTCTGTTAAACACTGCAACTAAAGTGCACATTCCACCACTTTAATGTAAACTAGATCTTCACCAGGTGGCTCTTGGGGCCTCTAGTCTTTGTGTTGGTATTATCATCCAAATCAAGTTAGCTTGTGGTATGCTGATGTGACTGGCTTGAAAATCTAAATATGTACTGAAAGTATTCAACCAGTACCCATCATCGAAAAGAGAAGTTTATCATCCCCTGCCGTACACTGTGTCATATCAATCGAGAGCGTTCGCTTTTGTTGAAACCAGTTTAAGAGAAGATATGTCAAAGTTTGCTATTGGATTCAAGGTTTCCCCGTTGGAACTTATCAGAGTTTAAGACAGTGATATTAATTTTGTACTTTGTAGCCACAGATCATCAGTACGACAGCATTGTTCACATTTTAATGTATATTTGATGTTATACAATCCAGTTGGGTGATGCCCCCAAAAAGG
>JAGKTI010035057.1:0-11335 GCA_018397915.1 Birgus latro | reverse complement strand
TCCTTGCTCCTCCACACAGTCCACTCCTCCGGGGAGCTCTTGGTCCTCTTCCTGATTCACTTCTTCCCTTGGGAAACTGTCACCATCCTGTTGCACTTCAGCTCTGTGGTCCTGCTCAACATCCTCGGCTGCAGGAGAGCATGATCCTTCAGAGACGCCCAAGCTGTATTGTCCTGGCCCATGGTACTGCCACAGACGATTCACGTGTACCACCTTTGGGCGAGACTTCCTGCCTCCCCGAATCCAATACGTTACTTCTGACAGGCGGTCCAACACAGTGTAAGGCCCGTCCCATGGGGTCTGCAGCTACGGTGACTGTCCCTTCTTTCGCTGAGGATTGTATAACCAAATTTGATTGCCATTCTTGAAGCTCACCTCACTTGCCTTTGTATCATACTTGCACTTCATCACCTCTCCTGAAAACTTGAGGGCTCCTTGCACTTGATGTACCTCAGCCAGCCTTTCTTGAAGGTGCTTCACATAGCCAGTGGTGTCTGTAGGCAGCTCTTCACAAGGTGGTCTTCCCATTAACATGTCAACAGGTAAGCATAACTCGTGGCCCAATATCAGTTTTGCAGGGGTGTAGCCGGTAGACTCATTGGATGCAGAACGGTATGCCATTAACAACGCAGGTAATTTCTGGTCCCATTCTGTTTGTCCATCTATGCAATACTTGGCCAGTTTTTGTCCTAGAGTCCAGTTGAATTTCTCCACCATCCCATCTGACTGTGGTCTTAGTGGGGTCGTCCTGGTCTTCCTGATCCCCAATAGCTTGCAGCACTCACAGAACACAGCAGACTCAAAGTTTCTACCCTGATCTGAATGTAGCTCTTGTGGCATCCCAGAACTACAGAAGAACTGGTCGACCAACACCTGAGCAACAGTCGCAGCCTCTTGATCAGGGATTGCATAGGTTTCTGGCCACTTTGTGAAGTAGTCCATCGCGACACATATATATCGGTTTCCTCTTTCCATGAGTGGCAAAGGTCCAGCAATGTCCACTATAACTCTTTCCATCGGTGCACCCACTTAGTACAGCTGAAGAGGGCCGCACCCATGTTTCTTGGGTCCCTTCTTGGCACAGCACACATCACAGGCCTGACACCATTCTTCAACATCCTGACTCATGCCAATCCAGTAGAACCTCTGTTGCAGCCAGCTTAGAGTTTTCTTCACTCCCAGGTGCCCACTGGTGATCTGGTTATGGGACTCATCCAAGATCTCTGACCTCACCTTCTTCGGAACCACCAGTTGCCAATACTTGCTGAGGCCATCTGGTGTCTCCCACTGACGCTCCAGTAGTCAGTTATTCAAACGTGGAAGGTCCCTGACTCCAGTAACTCTTAGTTGCGGGGCTAAACCTGGAAACTTGTCGCACTGTACTCTGCTGCAGCCACTCTAGCACTGGCCGTAAATCTGCATCCTCCACCTGCATCCTCTTCAGGTCTGCTTCATCTGACATTGGCCCTGTCACTGCAGTATGGCTGCATTTCTTACTATGATCTTCCTTTTTACTACACTGCCGGCATTCCAGATCACAAGGCTGGCGACTCAAACTGTCAACATTGCCATGTACCCACCCAGGATGGTGCTGCACCTCATAATTGTGCTGGTCTAGCTTTCCGGGCCAGCGTGCCAGTTGTCCTTCTGGATTCTTTAGCGTTTTCAGCCACTTGAGTGCCACATGGTCCATCCTGATGATGAAGTTTGACCCATACAGGTAGGGATGGAAGAAATCGAGTCTCTTCATCACTGCCAAGAGCTCCTTATGGGTCACACAGTAGTTCTGCTCTGGTGGGCTGAGCTTCTTGCTGTAATATGCTACCACATGTTCTTTTTTCTTCTTCTTCTGCGACAGGACTCCACCAATACCATGATCACTAGCGTCACAGTCCAAGATAAATGGCTGACTACAATCAGGGTACGGCAATACTGGAGAACTTGCCAATGCATGTATGAGTTCGTCGAAGGCTTTCCGAGTCTCTCCTACCATGCAAACGTCTGTCCCATCCCCAACAGCTTGTGCAGAGGTGCAGCTATCGTTGAAAAGTCCTTGACGCCGGTAGTAGGTACACAAGCCAAGGAAACTCCGTAGCTCCTTCACACAAGTTGGAACCGGCCAGTTTTCCACAGCTGCCACCTTCTTTGGGTCAGTACGGACGCCTCTCTCACCTACAGTGTGTCCCAGGTACTTTACTTCTTTCTGAAACAAGTAGCACTTCTTTGGGTTCAGCTTGAGGTGCGCTGCATGGATCCTGTCCAACGACTCCGATAGCCTCTCTAATTCTGGTCGAAAGTCCGTGCAAACACAATTACATCGTCTAGATAGATGAGGGCCGTCTGCCAGTGCAGGCCTTCCAGTACACAATCCATTAGATGCTCAAAAGTAGCTGGGGCATTGCATAGGCCAAAAGGCATCACCTTAAACTGCCATAAACCACGCCCGTATGAAAAGGCTGTCTTCTCTTTGTCCTTCTCTGCAACCTTGACTTGATGATATCCTGCCTTCATGTCTAGGGTGGAGAACCACTTAGCACCTGACAGAGCATCCAGGGTGTTGTCAATTCTTGGCAAGGGGTATGCATCCTTCACTGTCACGTCATTCAGGGCTCGATAATCTACACAGCACCTTACTGAGCCATCTTTCTTCCTTACCAGTACCACTGCTGATGCCCAAGGACTGTTGGACTTTTCTATTACCCCTTGACTTTGGAGATTCTCCATCACCTTCTCCATTTCTTGCCATTGGGCTGCTGCCATCCTCTGTGCAGGCTGTTTAATTAGGCAGTGATCCCCAGTGTCTATATGATGCTCCACCAGGTCAGTGCACCCTAGGTCTAGGTCTCCAGTGGAGAAGACATCAGCAAACTTCGTCAGCAACTACCTCAACTTCAGCACTTGTAAGCCATCCAGGCATTGGCTACTCCTTGAAAATAGTTCCTGTAGGTGGTCTAGCACATACCCGTCTTCCTTGACTACGCTCTTTTTACAGGCCTTCCACTGATGCCACTCAGGGTCTACTGCTTGGCACAGACCCACAATTTCTCCCTCGTTTACCTTCTGTGGCTCACGGGACAAGTTTGCCACCAGAACTGGCACTTCATCTGCACCTGTTTCCACCAGTGTTCTCCCCACCATCACTCCGGCCTTTATCTTGCACTGGACATTCAGCTCCACAACCCCTATATGGCTGTCAAAAGAGCCACTCATCTTACACTGGAGCAACGGTTCTGATTTTGGGGGTATCACTGTAGTGCGGAGTGCCCTCACCTTGCCACCAGAACTGGTACATTTCACTGCTGTGACGGGAACCTACCTTCCTCGAACCTTCAGCTTCATGGAGCAGAAGTCCAACTCACACCCCATGGACATCAAATAGTCAAGACCCAGAAGACAAGGATCCTCCATGTCGGCCACGTAAATTGGAAGAGTAGCCTCTTGCCCTGCCACTTCAATCTGGACATCTATGGGTCCCCTCAGTTCTGCACAGTGCCCAGTTATGCCACACAGTTATTCTGATGACTCAGGCAGATACCGATGATGAAACACATCAGGCCTCACAAAAGTCTGCTCTGGGGTCAAATCAATCACCAGGGAACACTTCTTTCCATCTAATCTTCCATCTGTTTGCACACCGTTGATTGATGTTCTCTTGTATTTTCTCGGCAGTGGGGCTACTTGGGACAAGCTGGCTGGTGGCTACCCCTTCACACCAGCCTCCACTAGTTTTCCACTTCTTTCTGGTCTTCTGCAACCGTCTTCTTATCATCCTTTTTCTTCTTCGGACACTGAGAACTGAAGTGTCCTACCTCACTACATGTCCAACATGCTCTTGTTACAACTGAAGACTTCCTTGCACTACTCTGTTCTTGCTCCTTCTTCCATTTGTGACAATCCTCCCCCTTGTGCCCCTGCTTCCCACAGAACCACCAACCTCCACTGGTCTTCTCCTGTTCCCTCTTCCACTTGTAGCAGCCCTCTTTTCTGTGTCCTGGTTTCCCACAGTACCAGCAACTTCCCTCAAATTTTTCCATATCACATACTTGCCCCTTTCTTGCCTTGAATCCTGCACTACGACCTGTCTGAAAAGTGGACGTACTTGACCTGACATAGGACTCATACTCTAGAGCCCTGGCAAGTGCTTCTTGCATGCTTCTGGTTTGTGACTGCTTCACCTGCACTTTCAACTCTGCACTGTTAAGAGCATCGATGAACTGGTCCCTAAGAAGAACAGTCAACAGGTTAGGTGGTGCTCCAGGGTATGCCTTATAAGCCATACTCTCCAGGTTATGAGCAAGCCGCTGTAGGGATTCTCCTCGAGCCCATACACGGCTCCGAAATCTCGCCCTGCAAACCTCAGTCCGGCACATGGTTCCATTTCTGCACTCCAACACCTCCACCAGGGGTTGACAAGTGCCCCCCCTCCATCACTGACATCTGGCCCAGAATCTCCATTGCGGCACCCTCAAGGCCAGCAGCAAGCTGCTCTGCCCTCCCCGCCCATCATCCCAACCACTCTGATCCACAAGTAACTCAGGCTATGCTCGGCAAGCTTCCGAAGACACTCCACCATCAAATTCGTGAGGCTTCCTTTCAATTGGACCCCCAGTACAGCCACGCACCTCACTAGTTTGGGGCCCACATACCGGGGCATCACAATTAAGGCCAGGACTCAGATCTCCTACATTCTGTTTACTCAACCCTGCAGTGCCACCTCTAGATGCCTGGGATCCATCAAAACTCACCATACACTGTCCACTCCCCTCACATGCTCCCTGTACACTAACCTGAGGTTCAGCAGTGCAATATTTCTCTACAGCCTCAGTCCTCTCACCAATCATCTTCACATGGTCAACCACATGCTTCAGCTGGCCATCCACATGCTGTCCGCACTCCATCACCATTCCCTCACCAATCTTCAGCTGGCTGTCCACACTCTGGCTGCACTCCCTCACCATTTCCTGACTAATTGTCTTCAACTGGTCGTCTACATGCTGTTTACACTTCATCACATTAATGCTTACCTCATACATTTCCTGCTCTAGCTTGGCCTCTACTTCCTCCTTAAGCTGTTGCTGTTCTTCCTTCATTTCCCCCATGAATACATCTGGCTGTCCTTGCACCCTCCGTTGTACTTCCCTCTGTTGCTCCTGTAATGCAGCTGTTCATGTCGTCGTTTCTGTCCTTCGTTCTGTGCCTGTAATTGTGCTTGGAGTTTTTTTCTGTCCTTCACTTTGGGCCTGTAATTGTTCTTTCATTTCCTTCCTGAGCTCTTTCTGTTCCTCACGTTGTGCCTCTAGTTGTTCACTCTGTGCCTTGATTTCGTTCCTGAGCTCTTTTGTTTGTGCCTGTAATTGTTCTTTGAGGTCTTTCTGTGAAGCTTGAAATAACTTCATCATCACAGCCAGAGTCACCTCCTCCTCTTGCCCAGTTCGGGATCTTGTTTGCACACCACCTTGCTCCATGTCGAAGATTAGACTCACTGCAGCACCTAAATTATCTACACTCCTGACACCAGTGTTACATCCCCAGTACCCACACTGCCACAGGCTCCAACAGCAGTAGTACAGTATAGGAAGGACGTTGCCCAGTGAGTCGTACTTCCTATAGTCAGCCTATACGTGTACAGCACACAAGATCAGCTGAGGCGAAAATAAACACTGGCTTCTTAAATTTCGCTGTCTTTATTTTCCAAATAACTCCACTTAATGCTTTCCAACTTCACTTCACTGTTCTCACAAGCACTAGAGCTATGCAAACTTCCTTAACTGCAATTGCACTTAATACTTGACAACACTTCACTGTTAATAAATTTAATACTTGACAACACTGTTTTCACAAGTACAGAAAATATACAGAACTTCTGCAACACTTCTGTGTTTGCCAACAACACTTCACTGCTTCACAAGTACTAAAAATATACACACTTCACCACATCCAGCTAAACTTCACTTAAACTGACTGTGGCCCTTCTAAAACCTTCGAACTGCTAGTGTCTCATCCCCTTCCTTATATAAGCTTGCATTATTCAGGAAACTTCTAGCACGAACTCGACGGTGTGACAGTTAACAGTTGCCAACTAAGAGACAATCAAAATATGCCAATCTTCTTACATTACATAACACTCTAAATCATTTACCAAACTTAAATTAAATTACATAATTTAATGAACAATCACATAAATAAAACATTATGGAGAAAAAGAGAATAAAAATTAATGCATAACTTACGAAATAACTACGCTCACTAACAGCAGGCAAACTGGCAACTCTGACTCGTACCGATACCAGCCTACTGTAGGAAACACAGAGAAGGTTCTCGAACACTTAACTGGCAAATCCCCCTTTGTAACACTATTAGCACACCTTGCGGGCCACTCAACCTCACGATTAATTCTCCTTAGGGGGATGATAAGACTTAAACTCAGTGAAAACTTAGCCTAATATTTACTAATACTAAGTGTACAAAAAAAAAAAAAAGACAAGAAAAAATAGAAAAAGAAATATTACTTTACAGATTAAGAATTACTAGGAACTGAGGAAATAAATTACACTTTACACTGAGGATATTTCTAGACAGAATAAGCATAATTAGGATTAATAATTCAAAAGAAGTACATGAATATGGGCATCAAATATCCCAACGGGGTATTTAAAATGAGGTTCTCGTACCCCAATATACAGTTGAACCGACTATTCATAGAAATGCATTATCATACACTACCCAGTAAACAATTTTACGTTGCAACAACGTTACCAAAACGTTGTGTTATTGTTGCCACAACATTATGGCACTACGTTCTGACAACGTAATCATGTATGGTTTTCTTAAAGTTGCCACAACGTTGCAGAATAACGTTTTTTGCAACTTTCAGGCAACATTGCCACAACTTTATGAACCAAGTAGCAACCTTTATACAACTTACCAAAACCAATACATATCTGTGTATCTGTGAAAAGGAATAAGCAAAGACAGTTTTTTCTTCATTATATTTTTATTTTACAGAAGTTTCTGAAAAATAAAACTGGTAATGAGTCCATTCAGTGTTCATACAGACTTGTCACATGTCTTAATAATAATAATAATCTCTCAAATGTCAGGACCAACTTGCCTAACCCTCATGCAGCAACATAGGATTGGATGATGGAT
Source organism: Birgus latro (assembly GCA_018397915.1). Lineage (NCBI taxonomy): Eukaryota > Metazoa > Arthropoda > Malacostraca > Decapoda > Coenobitidae > Birgus > Birgus latro. The sequence continues at coordinate 4,186 of JAGKTI010035057.1, read as the reverse complement.
GGATAACTGGTTTGGGATTTATACATATAGTGGCACATTAAACATCGAACAAGTGTTTATAAGTACCAGCCATGCTCAAAACCAACCAAGGATAACTTAATAAGGCCTCTGCGGCATATTTCCACAGAGGTCCTTTTGGGATCAGGATTAGCTGGGGGCTAGGGGAAGTAGTTAGTGTTATTCTAGAGGTAATCTTTGCTTAAATTAAAATAATTTGCAAGCACATTTTTTTTCCCCACTGTCCCCTTTGGTCAATAAGGGCTATCGTGTTGCCCCTGGGCAGAGGACTAAAGTTTTGGCATGTAGCACTTTATGACTGGTTGGCCTTCCTGATATCTGCCAATGACCCTTGGGTGGGCTTGAACCTCTGACCCTTTGGCCAGAGCAGATTGCTTTAACCCAAGGAGCAACGATTCCTACAAAATATGATAAATAAAAAATATTAGTTTGGTGGTAACATATACCCAACCCTTGGCAATCGCGGGTTCCGCTATAGCATTTTATCGCTATCGCGCCTGTATAAAAAATTTCCCAAATATCTTTACCGCACACTGAATGCCTGCTATCACGCACCAGAAGTGTTAAAATTTTTTAAAAGGGCAGGGTTCCAGCACTCTGCCCAGCCAACAAAAGATTCACTTGGTGATTGGTCGCATGACGTCAACGACAGCCGAGCGCTGACTGGCCGCCCGACTGAGTCTCCCCTGCCGCCGCCAAGCCATTCAAGTGCTCGCCCTCAGACCGCGAGGTGACAGCGAGAACAATAACCTTTTTTGTGATATTACAATGGCCAAATAACTAGTCAAATGGCCACCCCTTACGGGATTATGACGTTTAGCAATTGATGGATAGATCACCCATAACTGTCTTCATTAATGATGGTGAATTGTCTTGTTATTGTGACGGCGAATTTGACCTGACAGCGAGCTGTCTTGTTAACATTGTTGTGACGGCAAATTTGACTTGACGGCGAATTGTCCCGAAACCATCAGTCCTTGCTGACGACTTCTTTATAGCTTTTATTTTTTTCCTTTATTGTTGATGACCAATGGCTTTCAATAATTTCACACTGAATTCTTTTTTTTAAAGGGCACCGAAACTTATTTCTGGCAAAATATGCATGATGCTAGACAGCCATCAAAAGGGATACTAAGTTCTGTTTCATATTAACCCTCCCCTTACGGGATTATGGCGTCTGGCAATAGACAGATAGATAGATCACCCATAGCTGTCTTCAAGAATGACAGCGAATTGTCTTGTTATTGTTGTGAAGGCGAATTTGACGACGGTGAATTGTCCCGAAACCATCAGTCCTTGCTGACGAATTCTTTATAGCTTTTATTTTTTTTCTTTACTGCTGATGACTAATGTCTTTCAAAAATAGTTTCACAACACATTTTTTTTTTTTTAATGGGCACCGAAACTTATTACTGGCAAAATATGTGTGATGCTAGACAGCCATCAAAAGGGGTAGTAAGTTCTGTTTCATAATAACCCTCCCCATAAAACAAACAACTCAAGTCAAATGGCCACCTCTTATGGGATTATGGCATCTGGCAATAGATAGATAGATGGTACAGTATATTTCTAATTTGAATGATCATTTTTAGACCATTATATATTATTATGTGGTACAAAAAGGGTATCTTAGGGGCAAATATTGAGGTCATGACACCAATTAGAATTATTATCATAAGTTCTTCAACTCGGCTATCACGTTTTCGGCTATAGCTCAGCCATGGCAGTGCCAATTAGGCATGATAGCCGAGGGTGGGGTGTACTTAAAACTAAGACTAACTTTGAAGTGTCTAGTATAATAATAATATATACATTCACACAAGGAGGGCAAAAAGGTTGCAAGAAGATGGAAAAAAGGCAGAATATAGGAGAGAAGTAGAGAGCGACTGGGTAAATACGATATGGAGCAGATGGGAGAAGTGGAAGGTGTGCGCAAGATATTTACAGGCTGTTGCACAGACCTGTGTGCCTCTCATGTCAAGAGAATCTCTAACTGGTAGGACTTTAATTTCAAAGTGTAAGTGAGCTATGGAGGTTGTTTTAGTGCAGCCAGTGGCAATTTGAAAGGCAGTGTTTCGTATGCTTTGTAAGGTGTTGTGGTGAGTGATGGAGAGGATGGGAGTCATGCCAGAGAGGCAGAGGATATTACAGTACTGACCTGGATATGTCCCGCAGGATGGACCTGACCACAGTGTGTTTAAGAGACAAATAAAACAATAACATGACTTACAATAATACATATAACACATTCTGAATTGGCAATTTCCCTAATGATTTTCTAAGACAATAATAGGGACCTTTCGCATATGTAACAAAAAGTACAATGATTTGAAACAGAACCTTTACTTTTTTAACACTTTGAGATTCCAGCAACACATTTTCGAGTCATCATAAATCCAACTGTTGAGATTCTGATGACTCAAAATCGAGTCATCCGAAATAATATATATTGTTTTGCATGTTTTCCATCTCCTATCTGGCCTTGTTCCACATACACTATCCTGTTTGTCCTTTTCCAACTATTTGTTTTTACAGTGATGAGTACATCAGATAGATATGCATAATAAATAGGTTTTTACCATGAATAATATTGATATTACCAGCATGGATATTTGCCAGCGTGAGAGTGACAGCTTTCGCTTTTCTCTGTGAAATCTAAAATAAATTGCCATAACCTATATAGCAATAGAAAGGGAATTTACTATAGACTGACAAGGTGCTATCAAATTTCACATAACCCTAATACTTAATTTTTTACAATTATTTTTCTATGGAAGGATGAGCGATTTTTCCTTTCCGGCTAACTTCTACTCGTCCTCTTTGCATTTTACCTATGGTATTTATCTCTTTCAACCATACTAGGATAAAGGGCAACTATTCAGCTTTAAATCGGTAACACATTCATTAGTCTACCATAAAAATTAATGTACAGCCACTGATTAACTACAAATATCGCAGCACGATGGCATGCTCTGTGTGCGCCCGGCTGAATCTGGCACAGACACAATTGGCGTAGGGCCGAAATATCAAAGGGTTAATACAAAACACTTTATTGCCGTATATGACATAGAAGTACACCAGGCCCTCGACATTCGCGGGAGTTAGGGGCCACAGACCCCCTCGAAAGTGGAAAATCCGCAAATGTTTGGAGCCCCCCATCCCAAAATGCCTCTACAGCCACAAATCACCCCTTGTGAGCAAATGTGCACATACTGTACCTAGTAAACCATATCTGGGACCTGAAAGCAGCATATAATACCACAAATAGCTGATGACTTGTCATCAGCTACATATATACTCCAAATTATTGCAATTAAACCCATTAAATTCAGTCTTGGCTCCACAGAGGGGCAATGCCTCAATTCATCCCCTGTGAGCAAGTGTGCACATACTGTACCTAATAAACCATATCTGGGACCTGAAAGCAGCATAGAATATCACAAAAACCCAAAATATTGCAATCATACCCATTAAATTCAGTCTTGGCTCCACAGAGGGACAATTCACGAATGTGCGTGGGTCGTGGAAGTAGAACTTGCGAATGTTGAGGACTTGGTGTACTTCCATATTCCGCATAACATTCTACATTGTTGCATATGATATAGCATTTACTAATTCCAAACCTCAAGTAGCACAAAGAATGGGTCTTCTCATTACAGTATGTCAGCCCGTAACATGTTACAGTTCAAAGACAACAGATAATAGAAGGAAACAACAACATGTAACATTCAGTATGTGTGTGTCTGTGCCAACATAGGTAGTGGTGATAAAATTTGTAAAAAATTGTGGAAAAGTGTCCACTGCAGGATCTGAAGAGTTGGGCACTCTACTGGCTGACAGGAAACCGATGCAAGGAGTGATTGTTTCTATGATTAAACAAGTGACTTTGTTACTGTCAGGTCAAGGGTCAGGATTCAGATTTTGACTATGTACGAGGTCCTCCCAACAACCCAGATTATCTTTTTGTTGAAAAATCAATCAGAAATACCAGTAACAAGAACAATATTGCATTACTGCATAAATAGTTACAACTGTCCTCACTCCCTGATGCTTGTTTGGACAGGTATCACCATACAAATATAGAACATCCACAAACTGTCCCAAAATACAGATTCTTTATGAACAAAAGAATACTACTAAATGAACACGATGACAATGATGCAGAAAT
>JAGKTI010035056.1:0-11335 GCA_018397915.1 Birgus latro | reverse complement strand
GATCACAGAAGTGACGCCCCACGGTGTGGTACTTATGTAAAGAGCATCACAGAAGTGACAGCCCATGGGTAAGGGGTTAATGGTGTGTATTACATTAGTTGTTCACAAGGGTACAGAATGCAGGCAATGACAGTGGCCCGATGCAGTCCCGCCAACACAACAGGTGAATTGCAGCATGATATACTGCACATTACTGTACATTATTTATGGGCCATTTAACACTGAAAATGAGTGCAATAAAGATTGAAAAAGCAGTTGTGTGGGTACCAGCTATGTGCATTCATACTTTTACGACAAATGTATTAATGTGCTATTGGACACGAACATAGCCCAACCTTCACTGAAAATACAGTGAAAGCTCGATTATCCAGGCTCAGATTATCCAGCCTTCGGTATATCCAGGCCGTGACTGAATGGTTCAGTGGTACAGTAATACAAAGAATTATTCATACGTAGCTCCGGTTTAAACACGAAGCATCCAGTTGCTAGAGAGCGAGGCACGGGTAAACGAGTGTGAGTCCGTCACCCCACCCACACCTACTGCTCGCAACTCGATCACATGGATGGCAAGGTGGAGTTTTGTTAGGCGACTGATAACCTAACCTAGCCTAACCTTGCTTAACTACCTAATAATTTAACCTATCCTAACCTGGGCTCCAGTTGGAGAATTGGGAAACGAAATCCACTTCTAATTGAAATCCACTTCTTATTATGTTGAATAAGTTTCTTCCATTATGCCGGAAACAGTTGTAGGTATGGCCTAAAGAACGTGATGATGATAAAGGAGGAAATCTTTCAGCAAGAGAAGGTAATTATTACCAAATTCAAAGTAGAATAATACAGAAAACAAACTAGAGGAATATGAACTGAACTAGTAAAGTCTTTAGGCTGTATGCTTAGACGAAAATTTATGAGTTTCACAATTTTAGGGGACTAAATGGAACAGAAATGTTTGCTAATCAGAAAAAAATTACTCTACCATCTCACGTGTTCTCTTAAGTTAGCATTCAGTTTCACATTCTTCGTTAGACACTGCGCTTCCCATTTCAGACTGGCAGAGCATATAGTTATTTCTGTCTCTTCCAGTTAAGTGTACATTATGGTCATTCTTTTGTTCGTTCTTAAGTGTGTGAATGAGAGAGTACTGATGCAAACAATAATGTATTCCATTAACCCCTTCATAGTTGTCGGCCTTGAACGATGCTTTACTGTACCAGTGTCAGTGAGGGTGAATTAAAAGTTATAAAAAAAACTGCGAGCAATTATGGGAAGGGATCGAAGGTCACTGATATGTTTACATGACCCTACTGTCACAAGCAGCCAGGCGGTCACTTCCTCTCAGATGTCTTCGCCGATATGTTTATATGCTAATGTAACATGCCCCTTAATTTTGGGTAAGTTTCTTCCATTATGCCAAAAACAATAGTAGGTAAGGCTTAAGGAACATTATGATAATAAGAGAGGAAATCTTTCTGCGAGAGAAAGGTAATTTACCACCCTCAAAATAGGCAGAATACAGAAAACAAACTAGAGGAATATAAATTGATTTGGCAAGGTCATTAGGCTGTATGCTTACATGAAAATTTATAGGTTTCACAATTTTAGGGGACGAAATGGAGCAAAAATGTTTACTAGTCAGAAGAAAAAAAAAAAACTTTTGTCTCACGTCTTCTCATAAGTTAGCATCCCACATTTTTTGTTCAATGTCGCAGTTCCCAACACATTTCGGACCGACGGAGTATACAGTTATTTCTGCTCTTTGCAGCTGAGTGTACATTTACTGCTCATTCTTTGTTCGTTGTTATGTGTATGTCTGAGACAGTATTGATACAAATAATTATTTATTTCCATTAACCCCTTCATAGCTGCCATTCTTGAACAATGCATTACTGCACCGGTGTCAGTGACATTGAGTTAGGAGCTATAAAATCTGCGAACAATTATGGGAAGGGAACGAAGGTCACTGGTATGGTTATACAAACCTGCTGTACCATCCAGTCACTTCATCCCAATATGTTTTAATGCTAATGTAACATGTGCCCTAATTTTATTCTTTCACGATTCATAGCAAATCAGAAGATGGGTTTAGGGGGAAAAAAAAGAAATAAAAAGTGCACCAGATGAGTCTTACCACATCTGTAGGAAAAAGAAACTGATTTTAGAACTTAGAAAAAATGGTTCCAAGGCCTGCCATGGGAGCATGCAAATTTCTGAACTTACTGCCACTGAGGGGGCTAAACATACGCTTTACTGTAAGCAGTAAAAGCACCTTACCAAATCAGTTCATCCTGGTACAGTATTCTGTTATGTTTTTCTGACTGTTTCTGGGTTGGCAAATAAACATTTCTTGTTAAATCTGTTTCCCCGTTGTTTTTAGCTGTTTTGCTGGTGTTCAACTCTTGTTGTTAGTTAACGTAATGGCGGAAGGTACTGTTCTGATCTCATTGTTTAACCAAACCTGGCCTAACTTAGCTTAACTGCACCTAAAAACTTAACCTAACTCCAGTTTGGAAGTTGAGAAACGAAATCCACACTTGAATATGTTGAGTTTCTTCCAGTGCGCTGGAAGCAATCGTAGGTACAGTCGCGTTCAAGAGTCCCGATACACAGGTGTTTTTGTTGTCTATTGCAGTGCTCACTGCATTTGGAATATGGAACTTTTGTACTTACTGCCTGATACACTGAACATAATTTGGTCGGTTAGCAAGTGAAATAGTTCAAAATCCTACCAACGGTGGACACAACAGCAGACAAGACAACTACATGTGTATCAGGACTCACGAACGTGACTGTACAGCTTCAGGAACGTGACGATAATAACATAGAGGAAATTTTTCATCAAGAAATTTACCAAACTGAAACTAGAAAAATACAGAAACAAGCAGGATGCATACACAACGATTTGGTAATGTCTTTCTGCTACGTTAAGTGTACATTTACCGGTTAAAAAATCAGTCTAACAGTACTTGTTTTTTTGTTTCTGCCGGATTAATCGTGATTTCGGACTATTCAGTCACTCCTTCACACCATATAGCCCGGATAATCGGGTTATCTCTGTAATTATGTTTGGTGACAGGAGCTGAAATAACAGAAGATAATGCATGATACCTAAAAAGAACGGGAGGCACAGCTATGACCACATACACATCCATAATCAGACAATGACGAAACCGGCAGCTAGGCAGTGGCTCTATACTACTGCTGATTGACTCATTCTGGCTTTTACATACTTTACATATTTGAGAGTTTTGGGTGGGGGTTAGAATGTATCTCCACTATCTCCTAAAAAACTTATGGGGACAAATCCTTAAAATATGACCAATTCAAGATTACACGACTGTCATAAATACACCTACTTGTTGGATAGTGGGGTCTGCCTGTACAGATTTAAAAACAGATGACTTACATGAAGACTTTGGTTAGAAGATATTGGTGAGCTTGTGAAAAATATGGGGCAGAAACATCCCTGACACTGAGGTAGCCTGCCTGTAGCCAACTCCACACCAGGCTCCCATAGTGACTTGCTGCTGCACTCACACCCGGCAAAGAGGTTTCAAACTGGGGGATTGGTAAAGTCCCATTACGAATGATATGAAAAATGTGGAACATTCTATAAATATTTTTATACTGTACCACTGTTTACAATCAGCATAAGAGAAACATTAATTTTCATTATGACAATTAGTATGGGTCTCAAGAATGAAAATGAAATAATGCTCATATGTGAAAAAAATAGTAAAACAAATACAGGAATAAGTTTGGTACACACCAAAGTTGTGGGAAAATTATGTAATACAGTGCTATGCTAGACACAGTATTACAGAGTGAGGGCTTATGGAACATAACATAGTACAAATCAATCCTTGTGGTACTGTCTGCAGTGCAACTCTATATTGTTAAGTTCCTCACACATATGATAGGTACCAAACTTACTCTCCATTTTTTTTACTATTTTAATCCTTTTCTTTCCTTTTAGGTCAATGAGTAACCAACTGATATCCAAACATAAGAGTAAATGCATTGTTTGTATCCACTCTCTTACTGCTCCAGTTGAGGTTCCCTACAAGCACCCCTCTATACAATGCTACAGTGTTTCTGACTTTGCTGAAGCATATGTAATGGTAGACATACATATGAATGAGTTGTTTAATATCAGTGTACTGTACTGTAGGAGTTACAGTATGATGCATGATGACCCTTTGGTTGTTCAATATAAATACAGACAGGGTAATGAGGTATGTAAAAAGAACAAGTTTTGTGGAAATGAAGGTGGAGCTGGTGATGAATGGTAAGGGGTGGAATATCTCCAATCTGATTATGCAGATGATGCCCTGCCCACGCTAAAACTTAAAGGGATCTTTGTAGACTGGCTGTGAGTTCTGAATGCAGTTGCCCTCTAGACTCTTGTTAGCAACTAAGTCTGAAAGTAAATGTAGAGAGGGAAATTCAAAGAGTGATATGCTGGTGAATGAAGCCACCTGCGTTGGTAGAAGAAACTTTAAGTATTTCTGTGAAGTGACAGAAAAGAGGTGTTGTTGTTGTTGTTACTATCAAACCCGGTCCATTTGACTTTGCAGACCTGTCAACAACAAGTTGGCAACTGCCACTATGGGATTGTCCCACAGGTTCCCTACATCCTTGATGTTAGGTAAGAAGCAGGGAAATGACTGCTGAAGAGTCACTTCCCTTAACCCCTACCCACCGGCTGACGTGTATAGCCGTCATGATTTTGGGCGCGGAGCAATGCCGGTTCACATGTATAGCTGCAAGCATCTTCCTGCCACCCTTTGAAATTTAACTTACCCTTACTCATTGAAGGGACCACCTGGAGACGTAAGGATACTTTCAGTTGAAAGAGGAAGAGTTCATGATTCTAATGTATCTTTAATTTTTTCTCTAGCTGTTATAGTTTGGCAGATATTAGGGTCTGAATTAAGGGTATTTTTTCCTGTCATGGATATCCCCCGTAGAGAGAAGCGTGCAACATTGGAAAAACCCCGGCGTGTAGGGGTTAATGTGAAAAAAAATGGCCAGGGGAGAAGCTGCCCCCATGCAGATGGCATTCTGCCAGGGTGGACTGGGGTTCTCCACACGTGAAGCAGGACAGGATGAGGTTTTGTTCCCCGGTAGGAAGTGCATCTACTCTCCAACCAGGACAACAGCAGCACCCAAGGAAGACTCCTCTCCTCCACCAGAAAGAGAGAAGTCGGGCACAAAGAGGCTCAAAGAAGAAAAGTGGCTCAAGCCATGTAGATATTAAACAAAGCACTAATTACAGGGACTGTAAGAAAACATGTTCATGCCCATGCTGTTTTGTTGTCATGATTGTTGCTGTAATCCTAGGCTCATCTAGATGTTAACCTGGAAGACTGTACACGGAAGGTACCTTTCACATGCAAGCCATCGTCCTCCGTTCATGAAAGAGGAATGAAGCTGAGAGATATTTGTATAACCCAATGTCCAGATACAGCATATTAGGGCATCCCCCTCCAGCATCAGCACCAACGTTAATGTATGGATACGAGACTCTGGTGTGACATGAGTGAATGATGAAAAAGTTGGACAACTGAGGAATATATATGGGCTGTGTAAGTTAGAGAGGATAAGAAAGTTAATTTACGCAAGATGAGGCGTAAAGAGGCCTATGAGGTTAGTCCAAAAAGAAATCAAACTTTTTAAAACAGTGCACCAACAAGCTGGTGCAGCATGTTTGTGACAGGAGCGCTGTGTAGCTGCTACTTCGAGCTTTAGTCTAACACCAGATGTATCGCACCACATCACTTAGTCACTGAAGTACATGCACTTGAATAAACGTGTGTTTAGTGTACTTGGCGATTTGTTGCAAGTTGAACAACGAAGGATCTTGAAGCAGTATGTGTCTGCTTGAAATTCTATTCCAAACTGGGAAAAACTTTTATGGTGACTTTTCAGATGTTGCAACAGGCTTATGGGGAGAATTGTTTGAGCCATACACAATGTCATAAATGGTTCCAGCAGTCCAAATTGGGAAGGACATCCACCAAAGAAGGCTCTGACTCGGACATCCTTCCATGTCAAGACAGTGATCACACTGAGAAAATGCATGCTGTGATCCGTGAAAATTGTTGCCTGACTGTTTCTGAAGAAGCAGGAATCTGTAAAAGTACATGCCACATGATTTTTGCTGAAAAACTGAAGATATATTGTGCTACCACAAAATCTGTGCAACATCTGCTGACAGATAAGCAAAAAGAGGAACCATCACAGTCAGTCAGGAGCTGACTGACTGTTCGAATGATGATGAAAACTTTTTGAAAAATGTCTGAATAGGTGATGAAACGTGGGTGAATGGCTACAAAGCTGAAGCAAAAAAGGCATTTCATCACAGTGGGCTGGAACATCATCACCACGACAAATTTATTTATTTATTTATTTTTATTTATTTTTTATTTTTTAATGTGTCCGACTCTGGGCATAGGCTTCACAGCCAACTATCAAGGCCCAGGAGTTCTCCTACATACCGTACACCTCTACAAGTCACCACTTCGGTGCTAACACCCACCGTCCATATTGAATACATGCTAGGGCTGTCTCATACAGGACTGGTGTATTGGTATTAGTGGGGGAATTTTTACGACATGTCGGCGGGTCTTCCGGTAGATTATTAAAGCCTGATTTAATGAAATTCAAATCCTTAAACTGTTCCCTGCCCCAGTGGGGATTTGAACCTGGGTCTGTTAGGACTGCAGGCCACCTCTCTACTGATTGAGCCACCGCCTCTGATGCTAATCATCTTTTTTTACTGGAAGGGTGTTGTTCAATCTGAGTTTGTTCCAGGTGGTCAGACAGTCAATAAAGAGTTTTACTTGGACATTCTGAAGCACTGGAAAGAGACACTGCAAAGGATGAGGCCTGAAGTGTGGACAAATAAAACCTGGATGCTGCTCCATGACAAGGCAGCTGCTCACACGTCACTCCTTATCTGTGACTTTTTGGCGAAGCATGAGATGACTATCATCCCCCAACTACCCTACTCTCCAGATATGTGGCTTCCCCCCTCCCCCCCCAGGTGAAATCCACCCTGAAAGGTCCCCAATTTAATAAAATTGAAGAGATGGAAGAAAATTTGCCAAGTGTACTAAACACACGCTCACTCACGCACATGTACCTCGACGACTAAGTGACACTGCATGATATGGCTAGGGTTAGACTAAAGCTCAAAGTCACCAATACACAGTGCTCCTGTCGTAATCACGCTACACCAGCTAGGTGGTCTCCAGATATGGCCCCTGTGGCCTTAACCCATGGAAAGCGACCATGGTTTCGTACATACCTGCTGCCAAGCGACGACTTGGCCGAAATTTCGGGTCTTACAGAATTGAATGAGACACATCATCGTCTTGGAAATGTTTGCGCACATCCAGCAATATATATATATATATATATGACCTCATAAAGTCACATGGTGGGGAGATAAACTGGCCAGAAGATGAACAGCTGGTGGCGTAAGCAACCCACCACCCATGTTCAGATCCCCATTATCTCTCTCTCTCTCTCTCTCTCTCTCAAGCTACGATAAATTGCCTTATGCACTGCCGAAAAAGCATACATTTATAATACAGTTTACTCGTAACTCTCTCTCTCTCCGAAAGAGGAGGGAGGGATTGGAGAACCTTTCTCTCTCTCTCTCTCTCTCTATATATATATACAGTATATGAAAAATGCCCTCTCTCTCTTTTTCATGTGTGTGTGTTTGTGCAGATCCCCTTTATCTCTCTGTCTCATCCCCTTTATCTCTCTCTCTCTCTCTCTCTCGTGTGTGTGCGTGCATGTGTGTGTGTATATTTACCTATTTGTATTTACCTATTTGTAGTACACAAGAATTAAGCTAAGCTCATGTTGTCCTGTCTCCATATCTACATTTATCTAATCTAGTTTTAAACACATGAATGTTTTTCACCGGCACCACCTCCTTGTCTAAGTCATTCCAAATATTTATACTTCTGTTCAGGAAACTGAACCTTTTAAGATCATTAAGACATCTACTTTTCCTCAACTTGAAGCCATGACCTTTTTTTCTTTCATCATCCAACACAAAAAGATCCTCTCTATCCACCCTTTCCAATTCTCTTACATTTCTAAATATAGTGATCAAGTCACCTCTTTCCCTTCTCTCACACAATGTTGGTAACTTCAGTTTTTCCAATCTCTCCTCATAGGTGAGTTCCCTTAAGCATGGTATCATCCTCGTTGCCATCCGTTGAACCCTCTCCAGTTTATCTATATGCTTCTTTAAATGAGGTGACCATACCACAGCTACACATTCTAGTCTTGGTCTTATCATGGTCACTATCAACTCCCTCAACATTCCCTTGTCCATATAATTAAAAGCCACTCTCATGTTAGTCAGTAACCTATAAGTTCCTCCAATGATCTTGTTTATATGCTTTTCTGGTGACAAGTCATCTTGAATAATCACTCCCGAGTCTTTCTCATCCTTTCTTTTCCTAATTATCTCATTGCCCATTTTATATGTCCAGTGAGGTCTTTTTTCACTCATTCCCATTTCTAATACTTGATACTTCTTGGCATTAAAATCCAATTTCCAAGTCTGGCTCCAACTGTGGAGTTTGTCCAAGTCCACTTGCAGTTTTTTACAACTATCAATGCATCTAACATGTTTCATAATTTTAGCATCATCTGCAAACATACTCATGTAACTGTTCAATCCCTCTGGTAAATCATTTACATATATCAGAAATATTATTGGAGCCAAGACAGAGCCCTGGGGTACTCCACTAGTCACATTTCTCCATTGTGAAACCTTGTCTTTTATCACTGTTCTCATCTGCCTTCCTATCAAATAATCTCCCATTCACTTTAATAGTTTCCCATGCACCCCTCTAAAGGTCTTCAACTTCCACAGCAGTCTCCTATAGGGCACTCTGTCAAATGCTTTCATGAGATCATGATACACACAATCTGCCCATCCCTCTCTTTCCTGTATGACATCTATTACCCTACAGTAGAAACTTAGCAAGTTAGTAACACATGATATTCCTTCCCTAAAACCAAATTGTCCTGGTGTTTTCACATCATTTTCTTCTAAATGCTTTATCCATCTTTTTCTAAAAATTTTCTCACAGATTTTACAAACTAAACTAGTAAGCGATATGGGTCCATGATTGAATGGTTCTTCCCTATCTCCTCCCTTGAAGATTGGCACAATACTTGCTCATTTCCAATCTTTAGGTAACTGTCCATTTTCCAGTGATGTCTTAATGATGCCATCACAGGCCGCACTAAATGGTCCGCACATTCCCTCAGAATCCATCCAGCCACACCATCTGGTCCCATAGCTTTTCTCACATCCAAATCTCTCACCAGCTGTAGCACCTCATTCACATCAACTGTAATTTCTGCCATTCCCGTCATCCTGGGTTCCATTTCATGTTCCCTAAATTCCTCCTCCAACACAAAGACTGACTGCAGTTTGTTGTTCATTATTTCACACGATTCTTTTTCTCTTTCGTATGTTTCATCTCCATCTATCAATCGTATTATACCGTCCTTAACTTTTATTTTACCATTTACAAACCTATAAAACAGTTTCGGCTCTTTTTTACATTTAGTTACAATATCTTTTTCGTATCTTTCTTCTTCTCTCCGCACCCTTACATAATCATTTCTTACCTGCTTGTACTCCTTCTAAGCCCTTTCACTATACCTTCTTCTCACTTTATTCCATGCTCTTTTTCTTGCCTCATGTGCCATTCTACATCTGTTGTTAAGCCATTCTTTCTTCCTTTCCATAGCTGCGGAAAATTTTGGGACATATTTACTAACTCCTGTTTTATATACTTCTATAAAAAAAACTTGTACATCTCATCAACATTTGTGATCGTATTCATTTTACTCCAGTCTACATTTTGGAAAAAGTTCCTCAGGGAAGCAAAGTTTGCCTTCCTATAATTGTATCTATTTTCTCTGTGTTTTTCATCTCTTTCTCCTTCCCTTACTCCTACCACTTCCATCTCAATAACCAGATGATCACTTTTACCAAAATGGCATTGGTAGGTTATGTTCCTCACATCATTTCGGTCCTTTGTGAATACTAAGTCGAGCCTTGATGGTTCGTCGTCACCCCTAATTCTTGTATTTTCTTTAATTAATTGGGTTAACATGTTTTCCATCACCATTTCCATTAATTTATTTCCCCATGATTCTTCATTATTCCCAGCATCCATACTTTCCCAATCAACTTCTCTGCAGTTAAAATCTCCCATTATTATTATTCTATTTCTAAGTTCAATTAACATCTTTAGTTTAATATTGGATTCTCTTAGTCCATGCCCTAGTTTTGGGGGGCATATAAAATACTATTACATCTATTTTTTCTCCATAACTGTCCTCTACTGCAATTCTCGATAGTTCAGTCATGGTATTTTCAGTTTCTATATATTTTGCTCTTAGGTCATTACGGGTTTAAATCATTATACCTCCCCCAAACTTGCTTTCTCTATCCTTCCTCCAAATATTATAATTGTTCCATCCAAATAATTTTTTATTAACATCTCGGGGCAATTTAGTCTCCACCAAGCAAACAATTTCATGTTTATTTTCATTTATATAGTCTCCAATTTCCCCTTTCTTTGATATTAACCCATCTACAATACTGTACATAATACTCAGATTTACTGCACTGTTTATATCTTTACTCATTCTTCCCTTTTTCATATTCATATCCACCCCCCTTGTTTCCTTCACATCTAGTTCCTCACATACCACTTCCTTACTTTCATATCCATCACTTTCCAAAAAAAAAGTTTTACATTCCTCCTCTGTCCTCCTGTCATTTTTTTCCTCTACTTGTTCCTTCAAAGATTTTAAAGCTTCTTCTTCATTAAAATCTTTTCCTCCTACAATATTTTTCAACCCTGCCTCTCTACTTAGTTTTCAGGTCACCTTTAGTATATCATTTACTACACTTTCCGATGACAGCTTAACTCACATTGGTCTTACTTCCCCCTTCTGATATGGCCCTATCCTCCTTACTTCCTCAATTTCTTTTTCCCACTTGTTTCCTTCGGGACTGACCTTCCAAGTCTCTCTTGAGGCTCACCGACCTAACTAATTCTTCCTTCTCCCTGTTTCCAAATATTATCACACATCTGTTTCTTTCTACAGTTTTTCTCACAATTTTCTCATTTTTCTTCAATATTTTCACTACATTTTCTTCCTGTTCACTTCCCTTTCTTCCTGAATATGTGTGTAACTCACCCACCGGGTCGGTCAGGATCACTTGATGGTAGTGATCATCAGCTTTTACCCTCCCGGAAGGGAGCTGAGAGCTCAT
>JAGKTI010035055.1:0-11336 GCA_018397915.1 Birgus latro | reverse complement strand
GTACGGCCTAAAGAACGTGATGATGATAAAGGAGGAAATCTTTCAGCAAGAGAAGGTAATTACTGTATTACCAAATTCAAAGTAGAAAAATACAGAAAACAAACTAGAGGAATATGAATTGAACTGATAAAGTCTTTAGGCTGTATGCTTAGACGAAAATTTATGGGTTTCACAATTTTAGGGGACGAAATGGAACAGAAATGTTTGCTAATCAGAAAAAAATTACTCTGCCATCTCACGTGTTCTCTTAAGTTAGCATTCAGTTTCACATTCTTCGTTAGAAATCGACCTCTTTTAGTTAAGTGTACATTATGCTCATTCTTTTGTTTGTTCTTAAGTGTAGGTGTGAAAGAGAGAGTAATGAAGCAAACAATAATGTATTCCATTAACCCCTTCATAGTTGTCGGCCTTGAACAATGCTTTACCGTACTGGTGTCAGTGACGGTGAGTTAAAAGCTATAAAAAAAAACTGCGAGCAATTATGGAAGAGATCGAAGGTCACTGATATGTTTACACAACCCTACTCTACTGTCGCAAGCAGCCAGGCGGTCACTTCCTCTCAGATGTCTTCGCCGATATGTTTAAATGCTAATGTAACATGCCCCTTAATTTTGAGTAAGTTTCATCCATTATGCCGAAAACAATAGTAGGTAAGGCTTAAGGAACGTTATGATATTAAGATAGGAAATCTATCTGCGAGAGAAAGGTAATATAAATTGACTTGGCAAGGTCATTAGACTGTATGCTTACACGAAAATTTATAGATTTCATAATTTTAGGGGACGAAATGGAGCAAAAATGTTTACTAGGCAGAAAAAAAAAAAACACTTTCGTCTCAAGTCTTCTCGTAAGTTAACATCCCAAATTCTTTGTTCAATGTCGCGGTTCCCAACACATTTCGGACCAACAGAGCATACAGTTATTTCTGCTCTTTACAGCTGAGTGTACATTTACTGCTCACTCTTTGTTCGTTGTTATGTGTATGTGTGAGACGGTATTGATACAAATAATTATGTATTTCCATTAACCCCTTCATAGATGCCATCCTTGAACAATGCATTACTGTACCAGTGTCAGTGACGCTGAGTTAGGGAGCTATAAAATCTGCAAACAATTATGGGAAGGGAATGAAGGTCACTGGTATGGTTACACAAATCTGACGTACCATCCCAAGAAGCCAGGCGGTCACTTCATCCCAGATGTTTTCGTCGATATGTTTAAATGCTAATGTAACATGCGCCCTAATTTCATTCTTTCACGATTCTTAGCAAATCAGAAGATGGATTTGGGGGGGAGGGAAGGTGCACGAGACAAGTCTTACCACATCTGTAAGAAAAAGAGACTAATTTTAGAACTCAGAAAAATTGGTTCCAAGGCCTGCCACGGGAGCATGCAAATTTCTGAACTCACTGCCATTGAGGGGGATAAACATGTGTGTCAGACTAGGCAAACCACACTCACCGGCCTCACAACGCGAACTGCCCAAGGTCCCCGGTTGCATGCCGCAGGAACCTTCTGATGACATCATCACTCGTGACTTAGTAGGTGTGTGCGCGCACACACACACTAACGACAATATGCACTAACACTCTCGTCCTCTCTTCTTAATTTGACAAAAGATTCCAAGGACGAAGCTGGATGATCTGTTGGCGTCTGATACACACTATGTATCCAATACATAGACTTTTGTGTGAGTACCATCAACACCCAATACGCACTATGTATCCAATACATACACTTTTGTTTAATTACTATCAAGACCCAGTCTGTGGCCACAAACCGATATGTGATGTCTCTTGAAGTCCCATAAACTTTCTAGTCTCGGCTGACTGCTGCATGCAGCCGCTCGGTCGAGGCACCTTTCTTGGTGAGACAATCAGTTCTTGTGATGTATCCACCCAAGATACTTCATCAAACTCCCCTCGCTCCAACATGTCTTGTAATACAGCAATATCAATGCGCAATCTCCTGTCTTCTACGCTCCTACAGGAGTAAAGGGCGTCCAGCAGACACTTGTTGTCGACGAAACACTTTATTTTGATCTTTCCACATCCAGAAACCTCACGCAATATGTTGGCGAGATATACAGCAGTCTCAGCACATTCAAGCAGTGCCAACGCCTCAGCAGATAAGGTAGATTTGACGACCCTCCTGATCTTTCTTGTCTGCCCGAATGTAGGACATCTTGCCTCACTAGCATCTCATAGGAAGATCACAAAACTTCCCTGAGATCCATTGCCTACAAGGTTGGCAAATGAAGCATCCGAAAAGCACTCTATATGACAGTCCTCGATCGGCCCCATTCTTGGAATGTATAGCTTCATGTTGTCAGTCTTCACTCTTGAGATCACCTTATTGAGTCTAAGCAAATCCGCTACAGTAGCTCGGTTGCTAGTCACACTCAACTCACACACATCAGAGGCAATATCTGGCTGAGTGTGTATGGCAATCCAGTTGAGTTGCCCAATTAATGCTCGGTACTCCATTCTCTCAGACTCAGACAGCTCCGCTGATTTTACTGCTGCGCGATGTTTACTCAGCATGACTGGTTTCAAAGATGAAGCATACTGGAATTGGTCGAGCGTTATGCTGCCATCGATGTTGGAGATGACACTGAGACCAACGTATTTGAAGGCTTTTGATTCTGAACTGCCGATGAGGAATATTTGACTCAAACGGTTTATCACTTGATGTTCGAACTCGTGTGTACCAGCCCAAAGGAAGTCGTCGACGTAGATGCATACAATGCCTTCGACTTTGACACTATTGCTCCAAGAGAACAGTGCTGAATCCAGTGATGACATTTAGCTCCGAGACTCAAAAATTGATCTTTTACATGCAGATACCAATGCCAAGCAGCATCACAAAGGCCGTAACAGTATTCTTTAGTTTCCATAACTTACCATTTGCATATTCAGGCGGAGGACGTAAATGAACAACTCTCTCAATGTCATTACCTTGCAAGTAGGCAGCTTTCACGTCCATAGTGTGGCAATCCCACTGGTTGGTGGAGGCCAAAGAAAGTGCCAAACGCACTGCTTCTTTTGAACAAGTAGGTGAGTCTTTTTAGAGATCCACTGTGTCCTCCTCAAATCCTCTGGCGACTAAGCGGGCCTTAACAATACGCTTTCCATTTTTCAGTTTTTCCGTCACAATCCATCGAACCGTTATGGAACCTTGCCCAACATCATCTACTTCCTCATACACATCATTATTCTGCCAGTTTGTAATTTCATTTTCCTTAGCGCATAATACGGCCTCAGAGTTGAAAAGAACAAGAATTTCTGCGTCATCATCAACCACTTCTCATTTGCTAAGATCCTTCTGCAAATCTATCCAATCAATGCTGCCGTCAGAGTCCCTCTTCAAATTATAGCAGTGTTTGTACTTTCCAGTCGCTTTACCTGCCCGACTCATAATCCTTCCAGACACCAACTCTCCACTTTCTGAATGTATTCCCTTTATACGTTGACCAACAGAAACTTTGGGAGGCTGATTAATCGGAATAGAAACTGTGGGAGGCTCATCAATTGGAACCACACCATCTTCTGACTCGTCATCTGGTGGATAGTCATTCAACACTTGCGAAGGATCGTCATTAGGCTTCTCCTGGACAACATTTTTCTTCTCATCACTGCTGACACCACTTTCAACTGTAATATCTTGCTCTGGCGCACGCGCTAGATGACACACGTGCACTCACACGTAGACACTGCCATGTGTCACCAGAATTTGTTTCCCATCTCTGCCTATTACAATTCCAGGACCGTGCCACTCATGACTGTCATTTCTTTTGTAGAAGACTTCATCTCCATTTCGGATGTCGTTTAGGTCACTCGAATGTACGTTATGCCGCAGAGCCCTAGCCAAACGTTCATCTGATTCAGTCTTTATAAACTATTGTCTAGCTAAATGAAGAGCGTTCAAGTTGTCTCTCACAATTTTCGATGGTGATGATGGTTCCAAGGCTGGAGGATCATTTGCGTACACATTAGGCAGACCAGGGTTTTGACCAAAAACAAGTTGGTTAGGAGAAAAACCTGCATAGTTGGTGAGAGCATTTCTTCCCGATACTGCCCATAACAAGGCCACATCCAATTCACACTGGCTATCAGCCATTATCTTCCTAACAATGTCACCAATGACTGCATTTTGATGCTCACAGACTCCGTTGCTCCAAGGACTCTCTGCAGATGTTGTCATGATCTTGATATTGAAGGGCTCTCCCAATGCTCGCATTTCCGCATGGTTGAATTCACAGTCATTGTCTGTGAGAATTTATCTAGCTGCGCCAAACACAACAATCCAGCTCGGAAATATTCCTTTGATAATGGTTGGCGCACACTTATCCGCGATTACTATCGCATTACAATACCTGGTCGCCAAATCAACAAGAACTAAGAAATAATCCATTCCCCAAGCTTTCAAATCCATGGCTATGGCTTCGTTAAACTTAGACGCCATGGCAAACTGACTACGGGTCGGGGCTTGGCTTTCTTAAATCTGCAACAGACTGTACAAGCATCAGATACAGACTTGATAGCCCGCTCCAGTTCTGAACTTTTAATTCCCGCATCTGTGATCAGTTTAATTGATTTCGCCGATGTTGGGTATCCAAATTGCCTGTGAAGCTTCAAAGCTGTTTTTTCTACATCAACCCCAAAAGATGCCAGCATGATTGTTTCACAAAATTCACAACCTAGTCATAAAGAAATTGGAAGCAAGAAATGGCCTGAAGATGAGGACTTGAAATCAATGATAGTTCTACAAATTTTGACCTGGTCACTTCCAAAGTTAATCAACATTTTTGCTTTTTTCACGGAACATTTACTCAACAGCAAGGGAATATTGCAGTCCACAACATCAGTCACGATGGTTGCACGCATATTTCCAATGTAGCAGGGCAGAGTAACACGTTTGAGGGAAGAAACTGTGACACCATCAGCAAAAGTAAACGCTGAGGATGACGCTTCTTCCTTACAGCTTCACGTTTGTAATCAGTGAGCTCACTTAGATAGCAATTGATCCATTCAACTCCACATACAGTTGTAGAACACCCTGTGTCTAGAACAGCACATCCCTTAGATTCTTCTACTAGAGTCTGTAACTTACCTCTACTACGGCATCATCCACACAGCCCATAAATAACGACAGATTCACTGATTCAGAAATTTCTTCTCGACTGGCGTCGTTTTTGTATACATTCGGACAGTCACGTGCCCAACGAAATCTAGAATCACATACAAAACACCTCGATACCTTTCCACAGACCCAAGTGGGTTCTGCCTCCTGCCGGTGGATGAGCATTGGGTAATTCTAGCAGATATGGTTGAATATTGGCCACCACCACGACCTCGATCACGTACTGCACCACCCTGCAACATTCTCCATCCTCGTCGAGTACCTCTAACATAAAACGTTTTCTCACCCCCAACTTCGTCACTCTAAAATACTGGTTCGCCTATCACCTCCCGGGTGGACACCGATGCATCGTTCTGCCCACCAATTTCACCAGCAAAAATACGATTCAGGGCAGATTTCATATTTTCGTGTCACCTCAGTTATTGCGGACATCACTAGTTGTTGCTCACTGTCTGAAAGTTTGCATGCAGCTAAATGCATAAAAGCCATCACAGAATTTGGCAGTGCCATGTCCTGCTTTGTAAATTTGAAATAAACATGCTCAAATTCTGTCACAAACTCATGAATGTTCATATCACTGGCTCTTCTGAAGTTGTACAACTCATAAAACGCTGCAAACTGTTGACGTCCTTTGTCCACGAGAAATAAATTGTCTGATTTTTCCAGCAACGTCTGAACACCATCCTTCTGCTTCAAAACATCCGCATCAACCTCCGAAGACGCCACCCTCGCTCTTCCAAACAATGACAGGTGAATAGCTAAGGCTTGTTTTTCTTTAGATAAGTCCGTCAGTTCGCACCAAATGTCGATGTCCTTGTTCCAGCTCTCATAAGCAGAATCATTTTCAAGTTTTGGAGGCCACTTTGTCGAACACGACGCCATTTTCCGAACTATGCTCTGCTACCAGTGTCAGACTAGGCAAACCACACTCACCGGCCTCACAACGCGAACTGCCCAAAGTCCTCGGTTGCATACCGCAGGAACCTTCCGATGACGTCATCACTGGTGACTTAGCAGGTGTGTGCGCGCACACACACACTAACAACAATATGCACTAACAATACGCTTTACTGTAAGCTGTAAAAGCACCTCACCAAATCAGTTCATCCTGATATTCTGTTGTTTTTCTGATTATTTCTGGGTTGGCAAATAAACATTTCGTGTTAAATCTGTTTCCTCATTGTTTTTAGCTGTTCTGCTGGTGACAACTCTTGTTGTTAGTTAACGTAATGGCGGAAGGTACTGTTCTGATCTAATTGTTTAACCAAACCTGGCCTAACTTAGCTTAACTGCACCTAATAATTTAACCTAACTTAATCTCCAGTTTGGAAGTTGGGAAACGAAATCCACACTTTAGTATGTTGAGTTTCTTCCACTGCGCTGGATACAATCGTAGGAACAGCTTCAAGAATGTGACGATAATAACAGAGAGGAAATTTTTCAGCGAGATAAAGAAATTTACCCAACTGAAACTAGAAAAATACAGAAATAAGCAGGATGCATATGCAAAGATTTGGTAAGATCTTTCTGCTACGTTAAGTGTACATTTAGGGGTAAATAAATCAGTCTAACAGTACTCGTTTTTTGTTTCCGCCAGATCAATCGTGACTTCGGACTATTCAGTCACCAGTTCACACCATATAGCCCGGATAATCGGGCTATCTCTGTACTAAACTATCCAGTTCAGCAATGGAGAGATGCAAAATGCATTCTATACTATGCTATCCAGACAACATTAGCCTGCCAGCTCAGTATGAGTGACAAGAGTAAGTTCCATACTATGCTATCCAGACAACATATCAGCTTTGCAACAGTCAGAGATAAGGGAGTGTTCTGTCCTAAGCTATCTGTAAAATATACCAGCTCAGTGATGAAGTGGAAAAAAAAAAAAAAAAATAGAGAGAGAGAGAGAGCTCTGTAAGTGACAACGTACCTGCTCAGTGATAGAGTAATGTATTAGGTTACCCAGACAACATACCAGCTCAGCGATGGTGGATTCGAGGTCGTTGATGCGAAGCCTGAACTGATCCTCAGCGTGGGCAGCCTGGGAGCGAGCCTGCTGCACCTCCACTCTCAGTCCCTCCACCTCCATGCGCAGGGCTTCCACAAGGGATTCTCGCTCTGCTACCACTTCTGCCAACCTGATTGTGAGTGTTAACATACAAATAAAGAAAATAAAAATTAAATACAAAAGCAGGAGCACTCAAACACTGCAACGTGTGCACCTTACAGTTAGTCAGGGCTAACATGATTTGACACAGCATGGTGATTCAGATGTTCGACTGACTGTTCTTGAAACCATATCAGTTCATTCTTACTTGATCCTCAATGCTTCTACCAAGTCTTGTCCAAATTGGATCAAAACTATCTGAGGTGGCCTTGACCTCAAACTTATTTGTTCTCAAAATCGGAACTCTTTATCCCTGCCTCACCTTCAATACTTTTCATCAAGAATAGTCCAAATTTTTTATTCATCCATGATCTAAGCTGTACATCTAACCCTATCCACTCATATGCAGATGACTCCACCATTCACCTTTCCAATCGCTTCCTGCAGCATCCATCTTAACAGTTACTTCAACAAACAAGGGATGAAGCTACGGCATACATAATGTCTGATTTAGCTCATATCTCTGATTGGGGTAAAAACAATCTTGTTGTTTTTAATGCATCAAAAACTCAGTTCTAACATCTATCAAACCAACAAATCTTCCACAAGAGTACCCTCTAACTTCGAACAATATCCAACTCGATCCTGCATCATCTTTAACCCGTGGATTGTGAACCACAGCTCAGGCTGTGCTGGCCGTGCATCACCACTAACTACTCCACCGCTGCACAAAATTATGCATGATGCTACACAAAGATGCAAAAAGAGATTTTTTTCTTCTCACCAGACGATGCCCTGGTTGTTTATAGTTTATAATACACAAAAGCAATTATTATTTTTTTCTTTTTTTCACTACTCCCTACGTAAACTTAAACATGCCCCTACGCAAAAACGGAAAGAGAGAGATTATTTTTTTCTACCAGATGATGCCCTCAATGTTTATCTTCAAGTCTATAAAAAAAAAAAAACTTTTTTTCTTTATTTTTTGTGCACCATGGTGTGGGATAAAAAAAAAAAAATCTTCCTTTTTTGTGCACCGCGGGATGGGATTTAAAAAAAAAAAAAAAAAAAAAGTAATTGTGCAATCAACGGATTAAACATACACTACTTGGGGTTTCATTTTCTCAGGAATTATCTTGGAAAGAACATATTACCGTCATCATCATCATCATCCAACCCAGTGTTGCCCCATGAGGAGAAAAGGAGCCCAAGGCTAGGCAAATTCGTCCTGACATTTAAGATGAGTTACCAGGCTCACTCATCCCTGAGTGGCATAACATGAGCAATAAACCCCAACCACCCCTGAGATATAAACCTACACAAACTCAATCCAGCTTGAGCACCTTAATTACCCACTAAACCACCAGGTGCCATAGTTTGGTTATGTGGCTACCACCCAGCATAGTAAATGGTTTCCTGGTGTTTAGGAAACCATTTGGCATGACACTCAGTGTAGAAGGAAGACGAAAGAATGAAGAAAAGGAAAACAGAGGAGGAAGGAAGGAAGAAAGAAAAGGGCAGTCACCCGAGAGCAGCACTACATCCATGTAGTGCAGTGACTGCCCTTTCCTTTCTTCCTTCTTTCTTTCCTTCCTTCCTTCCTCTTGTCTTTCTTTCCTTCAATCTTTTTCTATTCCTTATGTCTATGGGTGACTCTACACAAAGTAACAAGCCAAATGGTTTCCTGTACACCAGGAAAACATTTACTATGATGGATGATAACCATACAACCAAACTATGGCACCTGGTGTTTCAGTGGGTAATTAAGGCACTCTAATCGGATTGAGCCTATGGAGGTTTATATCCAAAGGGTGGTTGGGCGGTTTGTTGCTCACATAATGCAACTCAGGGATGAGTGAGTCACTCTCATCTTAAATGTCAGGACCAACTTGCCTAGCCCCAGGCTCCTATGCTCCTCATGGGGCAACACAGGATTAGAAAAAAAAAAAAAAATGAATGAATGAATACTGCCATAAAACCCCAACCACACTGTACTTATAGGCTGGGATCAGGTGTCTGCATCTGGAGTGCAAATAAGTTAAAGGTTTAGGAACAACCGTAAAGTGCGTAAATAAAAATTAAGCACCGGTTAAATGGATGACTGATGTGTTAAACAGGGGTCCACCAAATCAAGGGTCAGAGTATACATGGTATAGAGGGAATGGGGATCGTGTTGAAAGAAGCCTGATTGATTAAGTGATCGTACAGAGATCGACGATGGGAATGGTTGCTGATACGAAGGCCGTGAGAGGACGATGTGGAGGTCTGTCAGATCATGTGATTGTGGTATGCAAGATCAAGCCGAGAGGAGTGAGGTGGATCAGGAGAGAAAGGAGCAGTCAGGGAGAAAGACTGAAGTTGAGAGGTAGAGGATCAAAAAAAATGGAAGATGATTACAGGACCAAAGTAGAGGAGGAGTTAATATCAGTGAATTGTACTGAAATCGATCTGGGCAGCCTGTGGAATGCATATAAGGATTGCTCAATTAGGAATGCTAAAGCGGTGTGTGGTGTGGCAAAAGTATCAACAAAGAAGATAGGTACGGCTTGGTGGGATAATGAGGTTAAGAGAGCGGTGGAGGAAAAGAGGAAGAAGTGGCTCAAGTGGTTACAGGACAGGGGTTCAGTTGAAATAAGAAGTAAATGTACTGAGAACAAGAAGCACGTAAAGAGACTAGTGAAGAGGAAAAAGAGGGAGGTAGATGATTATCTAGGAAGAAAAATGAATGCAAACCACTCTGAAAATAGGAAGTTATTCTGGAAAGAAGTGCAGAAATGTAGAATGAAAGCAGAAAGAAATGTGATGGTGTGATGGATGTAGGTGGTATATTATTAACCCATGGGGATGAAGTAAGGACCAGATGGAAAGAATATTTTGAATGCCTGATGAATGGGAATACAGAAAGAAAAGCAGCTGTAAACATGATTGGTTTTGGGGTGTGCAGAGAAGGAATGCAGTGCCAGGAGACGTAACACTCGCACAGGCGAGGATTGTTGAGAAGCGACTGAAAAATGGGAATGCAGCTGGGGTTGATGAGGTGTATGTAGAGATAATTAAGTGTAGTGGAAAGAGTGGAATGGAGTGCTTGTTGGAGATATGTAAGGTGTGGATGAGCGAAACTGTGCCAGTAGAATGGAAAATGGTTGTGATTGTACCCCTGTACAAAAATAAAGGTGAGCGAAGTGAGTGCAAGCATGGCATAAGTTTACTGAGTGAGGTAGGGAAAGTATATGGATGAATTATTAAAGAAAAAGTAAGAGAGATATCAGAAGTCCAAGTGAGTGATGAGCAGGATGGCTTTAGGAGTGGCAGAGGATGTGTGGATCACATATTTGCAGTGGGACAGTTAGCAGAGAAGGCTTGTGAGAGGGACCATAAGGTGCTTATAGCATTCATGGATATGGAAAAAGCATACGACAAAGCAGACAGAGAAGGACTGTGGAAAGTTCTGCACATGTACGGTGTAGATGGCAAGCTGCTAGGTGCCTTCAAGAGTTTTTATGATGGTAGTGAAAAATGTGTAAGGGTTAATGGGCATCTAAGTGAATGGTTCATGATTGAAGTGGGCATGCAACAAGGTTGTGTGATGTCCCCATGGTTGTTCAATAAATATATATATATATATATAGCCGGTTGTTGAATGAGGAGTTTGATTGGGATAGGGAAGGTTTGGAGCCAGCTGATCCAGTGTTTGGGCCTTGGCCTTTGATTGACGCTGCTACTGTGAGTGAGGCAATAGGCAGGATGCGGGTGGGGAAGGCGGCAGGTGTGTCTGGGTTGACTGCCGAAATGTTGAAGGCCTCAGGAGATATTGGGGTGAGGTTAGTCACTGACCTGATAAATAGGATTATATATGAGTGTGTTGTCCCAGATGATTGGCTGAAGAGTGTAATTGTAAATGTGTACAAAGGGAAGGGTGATGCCCTGGAAAGGGGAAATTACAGAGGTATAAAGCTCTTAGATCAGATAATGAAAGTAATGGAGAGAGTTCTAGAAGGTATGATTAGAGAAAGAGTGAATATCAATGAGATGCAGTTTGGGTTTATGCCAGGCAGGGGGACCACTGATGCCATATTCATTGTTC
>JAGKTI010035053.1:0-11337 GCA_018397915.1 Birgus latro | reverse complement strand
TTTTTTTTTCTTTTTTGACTAATCGTATACTGAAAATGTAGGTTCTGATTCGCTTTTTTTTTTTTTTTTTTTTTTTAAATCCATGTTACCATATACTTTTTTGGCCCATCATATTTTTACATCTATCACCAACAGAATGCCTAGGATTTCTTTCATTAAAAACAAAAAGAAAAAATCTGTAATCCTTCGTAAACATATTATTTAATTTATTGACTTGAAAATTGTCTAGAATTGTGAAGGTACTGATCTGAAATGTTTTGGAAATCAATATAAAACAAAGATTACAATAATAAAAATGTCAGAAACACTAAAGCTGTCATCTCAGGAACTAACAGAAATCACTACTACTACTACTACTACTACTATTACTACTACAGTATATTTGTCCAGTTCATTATTACCCCTTCAGGAGAGTAGCGTCCCGGGGCTTCGCTAAGTAGTCCAGATGCCGTATTTAAGGCAAGAATGACCAGGTGTTCGTTCCTGAGTGGTATTATGAGAGCAGTATACCCCAGCCACCCCATCCCCAAGATGTCAACCCTTGTGGATTTATTAGCATTATTAATCTTTCAACTTTCTCTCTCTCTCTCTCTCTCTCTCTCTCTCTCTCTCTCTCTCTCTCTCTCTCTCTCTCTCTCTCTCTCTCTCTCTCTCTCTCTCTCTCTCTCTCTCTCTCTCTCTAACCACCCACCACCTCTTCCCTAACACCTTTCTTTTTCCTCCTCAGTTTCTCGGTCTTCAGTCTTTCTTTAAGGTCTGCTACGGTTTCTGGAAGGGGTCTGCCGTTGGTCTCAGGCAGGAGGAAAGCCAGGCACCCCGCGAGCAGACCACAGAAGCCAAAGACCAAAGAGGCGGCCCAGGGATGGTCTACGGCCTGTTTGGGATAGATACACAGATGGATAGATGGATCAGTAGGTTGGTCAGATAGGTAGGTAGATAGGTAGGCAGGAAGAGGGGATGGGTGGTAAGTAGGTAGGCAGGCAGGTAGAGGGAATGGTTGGTAGGTAGGTCGGGAAGTTGAGGGGATGGTTGGTAGGTAGGTAGATGGGTAGGTATATAGGTAGGCAGGTACAAAGGATGGTAGGTAGGTAGGTAAGTAGGTACGGTTATAGATGATTGGCAGGTAAACAGGCAGAATAATAGATAAATAAAGACAGATGGATGGGTACATAAGTGGATGGATAGGTGGATATGTGGATGAATGGATGGATAGATGGATTAATGGATGAACAGATGGATGGATGGCTATAAAGGCATAATGTGTAAAATAAGTGAAAACCCAAGGTAAGTCTCGTATGCCAATAAATAAGTAAATAAAAAAGGTTAATTACTCACCAGGTAGTCAGTAATGAATGGTGGGATGGAGAAGCCAACGTATGCAGACAGGGTGCACATGGAGGTACCCCACGGACGCAGGGTCGTTGGGAGTAGCTCAGGTGCGTAGAGGAAGTTTACCTGGAGGAGAAAAAGGAGTTAGAAGAGACAGCGTTAGGCGGGGGTGAGGAAGGGAGTGATAGAAAGATAGTCAAGATGGTACGCAGTAAAATAAGTTGATAGATTACATGGAAAAATGGAATGGATTTTGGGTGGACAGGTGCATGAATGGACATGTAAATAGACTGATACGCACATATACAGACGCGGGTCACTTGAGGGATGGGAGGAAAGTTAGGGATGAGGAGAGAATCACTGCCGCCTCTTCCCTTAACTCTCTTCCCCTCTTCCTCCCCTCCCCTCCCCTTTCTCTCTTTACCCTCCCTTCACTTTCCCTTATATTCCCTTCCCTCATCACCCTCTCCCTTCCTTTTCCCCTCCTGCTGCCTTCCTCCCATCTCCAACACTCCCTACCATCCCACAGCCCCTTGCCCCTCTCCCTCCCTCTTTCACTCCCTCCTCTCTCCCCAATCCCCCCTCCCTCTCCCCCTCCCCTTCCCCTCTCCCACTCTCCCCACTCACCTGGTATGCAGTACACACAAAGAGGTAACTGGACAGGATCAGAGTTAAGCTCGCCCACTCTGTCAAGGAGAGGAAATAGGGTGCCTGTTAACATATATGCAGTCATCATCATCATATCATCGTCATCCTCATTATCATCACCACTATCATCATCATCATCATCATCATATCATCGTCATCATCACCATCATCATCATCACCGTCATCATCATCATCATCATCATCATCATCATCATCATCATCATCAATTCTCACCAATATGCACGTCTGTGATTGAGAGTACTATCCGTGCGAGGAGTAAAAGGAAAGGAAATGGTTATCAGAATCTACCAACTGTATAAAAAACCTTCGCCACTATTCCTCGCTCCACTCTTCTCTCTGCTCTAACCTGTCACGCCAAGATATCTGAAAACTGCTCACCAACATGCTCGTCTGTGATGGAGCGGGCCATCTGTGAGAGTAATAATAGGCCAGAAGAGATAACAGACCACGAAGGCAGTACGTTTAGTTAAAATCTTTCTTTACCACTCCATCTCTCACCTCACCAAGATACCCCCCAAACACACACACACACACACACACACACACACACACACACACACAAACAAACATAGAGCCAGTCAGAGAAAAGANGTGTGAGAAAAGACCAGAAAAGAGAGATAACAAAGAAAGCAGGAAGTTTGTTTATATAAATTCTTTCTCTCTCCCTCCCTCTCTCCCCCCACAAACCCACCCACCACACACACACACACACACACACACACACACCAATATACAGCTTGTGACTGAGAAGAACAACAGTGCTAAGAGTAGGGGGTCGCAGGAGATGAGAGGGAACAATTAACATGTCACTCTGCCTACCATATTTTTCCCCTTCTCCAGTATTTTTCTCTTTTCTGTACCTCAACAATAAAAATAAAAAAAAAGGCTCACCTAAATGCACGTCGTTGACTAAGAGGATCATCTGTGCGAGAAGCAGGAGGCCGCAGGAGACGAGGCAATAGGCGACGACAGGACGACGGCCGAAGTGGAGGGTGATGGGGGCAGAGAGGGTGTAGGCAGGAATCTCCACTAGGCCCAGGAGACCCATGTAAAGGAACGGCGAGCTAGGGAGGGAGGAAAGAATCATCATCATTATCATCATCATCATCATCATCTTCATTATCATCATCATCATCATCATCCTGACCTTTTTTCTTACCTAACGATTAACATTAAGATCCAGAAACAAGGAAGAAGACGATGCCAATGTGGTATTTTAATCATCTTATGAAAAACATTTAGCTCAAAAGGTGAGATTTTTGGCTTGAGTTGTTTATCTGTCCGTCTGTCTGTCCCTGTTCGCAAGATTGTGGGAAAGCGACTGGATGGAATTGCACCAAATTTGGAACAATAAGTGAGGATCATCTGAGGACCAGTTACGATATTTGAAGAGAAAAAGGTCAAGGTCAAGGTCATGAAAAGATGAAAGGATGTGGAAGAACAGTTACGATATTTGAGGAGAAAAAGGTCAAGGTCAAGGTCATGAAAAGATGAAAGGATGATAGTGCTGCCTTAACAGAGGCATGTGCTCTGTGAGTGCTCCTGTTCTCGGACTTTTAACCAGATGGCTTTTTGGCGACCATAGTACAATTTAATTAAGGGAAAGGACATCTCGCACAGCATGGGATACACACACACACACACACACACACACACACACACGGCATCAGAGGGAAGAAATGTGCGTGACCTTTCGATGCCTTTGGACGGCCCACCTGAATAAGTCCGAACTGAGAGGCAGGCCGAGGTAGACTACACCCTGCAGAATCCACATCGCCACCAGCGTCACCATTATCCGCCTTATCACCGGGGTCCGAACCAGGGCTACAGGACCCGCCCACCACGACCCACGACCGTCATCCAGTCCCAGGGTCGTCTCGGTGTGGTCGTGGTTGGTCGTGGCGGGGTCGTGGAGAATAATTGGTTGATTTTTTTCGACGCCCTCTTGATTTTTCTCGTGAATTTCGATGGCGTGTTCTGTGATTGCTTTTTCGTTGTCATGGGCGTGTTGATTGTTGATTTCCCCATTGCTAAGGGTATCGAACGAGTCTTGATTGTTGCTTCTCTCGTTGCTATGGTCACCTTGATTGTTGCCTTCCTCTTTGCAACGGTCATCTCTTATATTGTGATTGTTTGGAGAATTTTGAGTGTAGATTTTTTCGTTACCGTGGCAACCAGTTTTGTGACTGTGCAATTGGTTATACGAATAATTTTTTTGAACAATATTTTTAACACTGTCATTCTCGCCCAAATATTTGTGGTTATCATTGCCTTTCAAAATACGAGAATTCTGCCCTATACCCGCTATCATTTTCTCTACTGACTCTTTTTCCTGTTCAGTTTGGCCTGTTCCATTCCACCCGACCTCATTCTCTTCGATTCCACCCCATTCCGGATCATTCCTGTCTCGTTCCGTGCGTTTCAGTGTGTCTGTTTCCACTCCCGTCCGTTCCAGTCCGTTTCGTACCATTCCAGCTCCTCCCATCCCATTCCAGTCTCCCGCTAAGTTGTTGGAACCTGCTGACTCTTTTGAAGTCGTACAGAGAGACGTTGAATTAATTTTGGGGTCTGTCGTACTGAACTTCTTTATGTGGAGAGACCTTCGACCTCTCTCAATGAAACTCGGTCTCTTTGATTCTCTCTCTGGTATCTCGGTCTCTCCCTCTGTTTTCTTGGTCTCTCCATCTATTGTTTTGGTCTCAGAGTGACTGCCGCGGTCTTGGTGGAGAGACTTTTGGCCTTGCTCGCTCAAGTTTGGACTCTCCGATTCTTTCTCAGCTTTCTGGGTCTCTCCCTTTCGATGCCTGGTCTCTCCCTCGGGTCTCTTGGTCTCATCCTCCGCGAAGCTGACTCTCAATTCTCTTATGCGACCGTCTCTCGTCTGCTTGTTCCCCTTACCGTCCTGGAAGTTGGGTCATGGAATTAAAAACCAGGAGATTGGAGTATATGAGAATCAGGTAAATGTAACTCAGTTTAATCTGATTTGGCCTACCTTGTCCTGCCTTGCCCTGCCCTGCCTTGCCCTATGTTCGTCTTCCCTTGCCCTACCGTATCCTACCCCGCCCTATCCTTCCCTGCTCTGCCTTACCTGTCCTGTCCTGTCTGACCGTGCTCTGTCCTGGCCTACTTTGATCTACTCTGCCCTGCCCTGCTCTGCCATGCCCTACCTCGTCCTTCCCTGTCCTTCCCTGCCATAACCCAGTCTAACCCACTCTACTGTTCCTAATGAATCCAACTGGCATAGCTTGGAGAGTTCGTTTCCTATATCTTAGCAGAATCTATAGCTTCGCGACCATGAACCAGTAGGCGAAGGGTGGCATGGCGTCCCTTCAAACTCCCCATTCATAATCCCCAACCAATTCCACATCCTAGCCGGAGATCGGTATCAGGTCTTTACGATAAGCAGTCCACGCCTCTAACCCTTGATAACAGTGCTGATATGGGGTGGAATTATTGACCATGCTTGCCATCGTTCCTCCTTCGTAAGTGATTTTTATTTTTGCAGGACGAACAGAACCGGACAATAATAGCCACGGTGTTGATTCACACACACACACACACACACAAAATTACCTTCAGTTCTCTGTTGGAGGTACGATTTGTTTTATAGGAGAGACAAAGAAATGAGAGTGCAAAATCCTTCCATGTCTTTAATTCCTCTTGCAAATAACAGAGCTGCGAGAGGGGAGTTCTTTCTTTCTTTCTATTCTCTTTATTTATTCATTTGATGGATCTGGGCCCTGGGTTGTACCTCACCTGGATGGCGTTAGTGAGGATGGCGTGTAGCGTGTGTTGGTCGGGCAGTGTGACTCTATGTAGCACCCCGGCCCTTTGTAGAGCCTTCACTGCCTCCCCCACACGTCCCTGCACCACCAGCCACCTCGGGGATTCGTCCACAAGGCTGTAAGAATCAACCAGAATGTGCAAATGAACCCGATCGAAATCATTTAGGATATAAACGAAGGGTCAGACAGCCTATATGACAGTCTGAACAGATCCCCAGACCCTGATGGCATAAGTGAGAGCAGAGAGGCCGGAGGAGAAGAGAAGAGAACATGTAAACATAGAAGGGAACAGGAGGGATGAGGAAATAAGAGAACAGAAAAGATAAATGAAGAGGAAAGGAGAGAAGAGAACAGAACAGGGAAGCATAAAAGAGGCCATGAGTGAACAGAACAAAATAGAACACAAAATAACTCACAACACCATAGGGACCATGATGAGACAAGGGAAGGATGCCACCGCCTGCAGGGTCCTCCATTCCCTGATGGCGTAGGCGAGGGCTGCGAGACCCATCATCATGAGGGCGTAAGGAAGAGCCAGCACCATGCCTACCTTGGGACGCAGCGAGGGGACGCAAATCTCCATCGCTGCTTGGAAGAAAGTGAGAGAGGATGAGAGACAGTGAGAGAGGGAGTGAGAAGTGAGAGAGGGAGAGAGAAAGTGGGAGAGGGAATGAGAGGTGTAGAGATAGTAGAAACAGGCGCTTGTTAGGAAAAAGCTAATGACGCAACGGCGGTACACCCACCTCCATTGCTGAATGAGAGAGGGAGGGAGAGGGAGAGGGAGAGGGAGAGGGAGAGGGAGAAACGTCCATCACCTCACACCTGTATGGAGCAATATCCCTCCCAGCATTTAAGGTCATCTTCTGATTCTCCTACACTCCACCTGTAGATTTTGTTGAATATATAATAATTAGTCACAACCTTACCATCATAACATTCTCTGTGTATCCTCCTCCTCCTCCTCCTCCTCATCATCATCATCATCATCTTTCTCTTTTCCCTGCCACATCCAAGGGTAATAAAGGAAAATAATAAAAGAACGGAAATAGAGGAAATTATACAAAAAGAGGGGAAATTAGAAGTTCACACAGAGGCGAAAATGGCGCTTATGTGACCAGGAAGGGTTATTTTTGCTCTCTCTCTCTCTCTCTCTCTCTCTCTCTCTCTCTCTCTCTCTCTCGTAAACAGCGACCTTGGGACAGGGTCTGTATCCCTGTCGTGCAAAATTTCATACGATGGCATAATTTATCAACAGATTTCAGAAATATTCGTCTTACAGAAATAGACCGTCACGACCATAAGGTAAAGTTTCATCCTGTAATAAATACCTTAAATACCCACCTAGTATGAAGCTGGGATAGATCATGAGGGGGTTGGCCGCACCGATTATAAACCTGGCCAGCAACACACAAACCAGCCAGGGGGTCGAAAGTAGCAGTATGAGTCCGCTCAAGGTCACGGCCGTACCCACCCTCACCGCCCACCGACGCCCGAATCTGGTGGGGGAAGAAATGGGCGTGTTAGAGGAGAACTGGGTGTAGTTGGAGTGTCTTCACCTGGGGGAACTGGGCTACTCTCATCGATGAAACACTTAAGTCGTAGTTGCAAGAAATTCAAAGACCTTTAGCTATGAGGTGGAAGTGAGTCTTCTTGGTTACTAGTCAAATCAACCCTCCAGAGTGAATACACTTGACCATAAATTGAGCTAAAAAGTGTTAGGAATCTTCGTCTGGTTAAAACAAACGCGCGATAGCCAGCGTCAACTGAAGAAAATCATCTGCAGGGAGTCAGACTACAGGAATGAGGATGATATTGTAGTGGAGTGGTTACTGGATTTTGTTTTGCACTGAAGACATGAAGAGGGGAGCCGAGGGGTGTAGTACTGTACCTGTCTGCAGTCACAGCAGCGAGTATGGCGCCACAGAAGTTGCCTGCAGTGTACAGTGTCTGGAACATTGACGACAATCCTGCCCGATCACACACCAGGTCCCACTGCAACATTAGAACACTGTATTTATAAGATGGTTGTTCTTGGCCAGATATACGTGTGTTTATATTTTTATATATAAATATGTTTACATTTTTATCCGTCTATCTATATATCAGTCTATCTATCTGTCTTTTTTCTGTCTACGACTTTCATCAGCTTTGACAGTCATTCAAAAATTCTAAATAAACAAAAGGCACTGGCATGGGATGTCAGGTATGGATGCTTTATATTTAATCGTCCAGCAGCCACAGAGTAAGTCGGTTCTGTAGGTAGGCTGTTGGTAAGCTGGTTCCTGATACCTTCGCTCCGAGGACATTATTCCTGTACTAAAATCGTCATAATTTAGCTAGAATTAAAGCGTCCTCGAGCTGAAGGGGTTAAGAGGTCTGTATTAATTGAAGCCTTCTCTCACGTTACAGGTATGGAAGAAGAAGATGGAGGCGAAGAAGTAGCGGTGACGGCGAAAGGTAAGCACGCGACGCTCTCAAATACCCGGTGTCTGACAGTAACAGGTTTAGTGACGGACATAAATTTCAGTCCACTGTACAACGAAAAGTAAGAAGACAGTGACCAGTGACTTTCAAAAACCTAGCAAAAAAAAAAAAAAAAGAAAAAAAAAGGAGGATAAGCCAATTATATAAACGTTTGAAAATATCGGACAAAAAACTAGATCATTATTATTGTCCTCGAGCGCAGGTAAACAGATGGCCGATTCTCACCTCCATGCTGATCGTGGAGGTAAACACTGAGGTATCGTAGTCCCAGGAGGTGCACGGGACTACCACTCCCTCCCCTTCTCCACCTCCACTTCCCTCCAGCCCTCCTTCTCCTTCTCCACTTCCCTCCACCCTTCCTCCTCCTCCACTTCTCTCCATCATCATTGCTGGTACAATCCTTAGTTTTTCCTTTTCACTTCTCTCCAGTGTTCCTTCTCCACTTCTCCTTCGTCTTCCTCCTCTTGTTCCCTCCATCCACTCTTCTTTTCCACTTCTCTCCATCCACATTCCTCCTGTACTTCTCTCCAGTCTTCCTGCTCCACTTCTCTCCTTCCACACTTCAGGCCGGCTTCCATCCACCCTGCCTGATTCATCTCTGTGCTCGATCATATAACATTCAGATCTGCAGGGGGAGAAAGAGGGGGGGGGGGATCAGAGAGCGCTGTGCCAGTGAGCTTTATTCTCATTGGTAAGCTTGGAGAATGTCTTAACACCTCTTCTTCAGCGATCTATCCTGCCTGCTACATCTTAATATTCTTTTTTACTTGTTGTTTTTGCTTTAATGCTTCCATAATTATCATCAGTGACATTTAAGAGGCTATTAAACCTAGAGAGTAAACCTAGAGATTACATGCAAAATAAATCGCCAAGGAACCTGTGCAACGACATGTGAACCAACGAAAATAAAGCTTGAAGTCTGAGGTGAGAAATTTTTGAGTGTTAAAAAAATGGGGTAAAGTAAATATGAATGTATCTCAAGTTAATGAAAATAATTAAATAATGCAATAGGAGTAGAATTTAATGTTTGCAGTCTTAGAGAAAATACTATCAAGAAGTGGGAGAAAAATATATATATAAAAAAAAGAATTATATGGAAATGTGTGGCTTTGGGGAGTGAAATATGAGGTATAAAGAATTAGATAAACATAATGGAGAGTGTACGAGGCAGGTACTGAGTGAAATTTAATCTGACAGAGAAATTAATCAATAAAATCTGTTCTCGTGTAAATATTTTCGATTCTGAAGCTAAGGAGGAATAAAAGAAAAAATTACACCCACGAATAAATCAGATGTGAAAAATCCCCACGTAGAAATCAAAAGACAAGGACAAAAATGAAATATATGTTTTTGCTGTTCATGGAAAAACCTGCGAATCAAAATAGCCCCTTCAGTACGATGACCAGTATTTTCGACTTCAGCCTTTCAAACTGGGTGACCTTTAACTTTTTTCTTTTTCTTTGTTTTCTTTATTTTTCTTTTCCTTTTTCTTTATATTTTATTTATTTTCTTTTCCTTTTTTCTTTATATTTTCTTTCTTTTTCTTTTTCTTTTCCTTTATATATTTTTATTATTTTTATTTTCCATTTTCTTTATTTTTCTTTATCCTTTTTCTTTATATTTTCTTTATTGTTCCTTTTTTATATTTTCTTTCTTTTTCTTTTTCCTTTTTCTTTATATTTTCTTCATTTTTTTCATTTTCTTTATATTTTCTTTATTTTTTCCCCTTTTCTTTATATTTTCTTTATTTTTCCTTTTCTTTATATTTTCTTTATTTTTCCTTTTCTTTATATTTTCTGTATTTTTCTTCTTCCCTTTTCTTCTTACCCCCGTCCTTCCATAACCCCTTCCTCCCTTACCCCCTTCCTCCCTTACCCCCTTCCTCCCTTAGCCCCTTACCCTCTTCCTTCCTCCCTTAACCCTTTCACAATGAGAGGTCTTCCTTAAGCTGGAGAAAATCGTGTGTTCGGTGACAAGGGAAAAAAATGCATCATCGTTGTGAACAGGTAAAATTTCAGGCACAGCTTTAGGAAATGAAAAAAAGCTACGCCTCCATATATAAGAAAAAGAAGCAAATGAAAATGCAAATCAGTAAAAGCTCCTGCGGTTGATCTGAAAGCGAACGAGTCAGATTAAGTATAAATTAAGTACTTACATGGAACACAGGGGCAGTCGTGCATGTATGACAAAAGGAAAAAAAAACCAGGATGTATGAATAAAGTATAGGATTGATCGGTGAGGAAATGAGTAATATGAATCTTAATAAATAACCCAAGATATATAAAAGGTTACATTCACATTGAAATGAAAAAAAACTAAATGCATAGAATTAAAAAAAGAAAGAAGAGAGAGGTAAACAGAGATAGCTAGCTAGGTAAAAAGATAGATAGAGAGATAGACTTATATAATTATGTCTTCAGAAATGGGGGAAAAAAAGGGGGAAAGCGGCCACCATATGCAGCAGGTTTTGTATGTCTAAAAGCCAATACTGTATATAGATAGATAGATAGATAGGTACAGATATATGCACATCTGAATAAACAGCAAGCAGGTAATTAAAACTGTGGTGGCTGTCTCATAACCTTTAGGCAGGATATTATTTACCTCACATACTTCGCTGCCTAGACCTGAAAATGGGGGCGGTACATTGTGGTTTCGTGTCGTCATGAAGGGTAGCTGTTGAGTGCTATCCTTGTCAGTCACTCTTTCATTTATTTGCGACTGTTTGACCCGCAAAATACCATCCACTTCTGTTAACTCCACTTCCTCACCAACTAATTTTTCCTCTGACCCCCCCCCCCCCCCTCTTCCATCCTTCTGAATTGTTGGTAAGAGCTGCCACATTTTACTGCTCTCCTTTTCAGTGACGCTGACGAGTTTAACAAAACTCTAATCCTTTAACTTCTTGGTTATCTTCTCAGTTGAATAAAATCGTCTGACGTTATTGCCTCAAAAAAGAAAAGAAAAGAAAAGATCACCAACGATAGCAAGAAGAATAGTAACGAAAAAGAATAACGAATCAGCAGCACTACGACCACTACAACAACAACAACAACAACAACAACAACAA
>JAGKTI010035052.1:0-11337 GCA_018397915.1 Birgus latro | reverse complement strand
TCTCACCCTCTGTACCCAATTATCATTCCCCATCCTCTCCACATGTCCAAACCACCTCAGCCTACCTCTCCTCATCACAACACCAATACACTCCAGTCCCATCCTACCTCTCAACTCTTCTATCGTAAACCCAGCCCCCCCAGGCCTTGCACGCAGGGACGCACTGCACATCCACCTAATCATTGTCATTTCTGTACGTTTAAACCTGCGAATATCTTCTTCCTTTACTGCCCAGGTCTCACTACCATACAGCATCACACTCCTAACACATGCTGCATACAAAGACCCCTTAGCACGTAAGGAGAGACCTCTCAATGTCAGGAGAGGCAACAGCTCCCTGAACTTCTTCCAACCACTTCTCACTTTAGCAGACAAAAATTTCCAATCGATTTTCACTAAAGAAAGTAGATTTGCGAGAGATGAAAACAAGCAAGCATGCCCACACATATTAACAAATATACGTATAACAAAGCAAGAGGTCCAGGAAGAGATGAAATTAGATGGGGGAAAAGCCAATGACCCTGACGAGATTTTGTGTTGGGTATTTACAGGGATGTGAAAAAGAGCTGAGCAGTCCTTTATATTTAATATTCAGCGAATCCTTAAGACAAGGAAAACTACCTGATATTTGGAAGAAAGCAAACATTGTGACCCTTTTCAAGAAAGGAAGTAGACAGAAGCCACTTAACTGCCGACCAGTATCACTGAACCAGTGCCGTAAGCAAGTTGTTAGACAAACTGATATGAAGAATTTGGGTAAATCACCTGGAAAAACACAATATGATAACAGAAAGACAGTTTGGTTTTAGAAAGGGAAAATCGTGTGTTACCAACCTATTAAGTTACTGTGATGTAGTTGGAGAAGTGCTACAGAAAAGAGATGGTTGGGTAGACAGCATATATTTGGATTTCAAGAAGGCATTTGACAGAGTACCACACAAAAGACTTTTGTGGAAACTGTACAGTCAAGGAGGAATCCAAGGTAATCTGTATGATTGGATGGAAGATTTCTCAGTAAAAGGGAAATGAGAACAGTGCTAAGGGGAAATTACTCATCATGAAGAGAAGTGACAGATGGAGTTCCACAGGGCTGTGCACTGGCACCAAATATGTTTTTAGTATATATAAATGACATAGACAGCAACATGGGAAGTGGAAGCTACCCAAATATGTTTGCTGATGATGCAAAAATACAAAGGGAAATTACAAACACAGACTCTTTCATAAAGCTACAATAGGAATTCAATAAGCTTCATGATTGGGGCAACAGATGGCAAATGGAATTCGGTGTGGACAGATGTCATGTAATAAAATTTGGTAAAAGTGAAAAAAGACCAGACTGGGACTATAAGTTAGGAACTTCAACCCTACACACATCAGAAAGAGAAAAGGATTTAGGAGTGATTATCAATAACAGACTATCACCGGCTGACCAAAAAAATGAAAAGTAAGGAACATGTACACTATCTATCTATCTATTGCCAGACGCCTCAATCCCGCATGGGGTGGCCAAACATGTACACACTGCTTCCTAATATGAGGGTAGCATTCACATATGTAAATGAAGACATACTGAGAAAGATAATAACATCATTCATCAGACCAACTTTGGAGTATGCATCAGTAGTCTGGAATCCACATCTCAAAAAACATGCGGATAAGACTGAAAAGATACCAAGGGCTGCTACAAGATGGTCACCACATTTAAGGGACCTAAGCTAAGAAGAAAAACTCAAAAAATTAAACCTACCAACATTACAGGAGAGAAGGAAAAGAGGAGACATGATTATCTTATATAAATGCATCATAGGAAAAGCGAAAATAGACGTAAATGATTATGTAACCTATGGGGAAGCAACATTAAGAGGACACTGCAGAAAACTGTACAAAAAGAGAGGTGATAAAGATGTAAAGAAATTTACTTCCCAAATAGAGCAGTTGGTCAGCGGAATGCACTACCGAATGAAATAGTGTGTGCCAAAACGATTAGTAAATATAAAGATATGTATGATAAAAATGGTTCAAAATGCGGGACAGTACGAGCTTGACCCATTTCTGTAAAGTTACAATTAGGTAAGAACAGTTAGATAAGAACAGAGAGACAGACAGACTGACAACAATACTCGTAGATTTTCATGCCTACTACACACCTGTAAAATTTTATGATGATATATTGAATGGTTGCGAAGTTACCCTGATAAGTCACACAGACCTTGGTCTACTTTTGTCAATTTTTAACCTGTAGGAGATTTTCATCCCAACTACACATCTGTTAAAGTTTGTGATGATATCTTGAGCAGTTGCGAAGTTATCATGCTAACAGACACACACAGAGACAGACAAACTGAGATTTTAATTCCTACTACAGTCAGACCTGTACTTACGAAGTATTGACTTATGAAAAATCCACAGATACAAAAGAAATAATTTTCAGGGGTTAAAAAATAATAATAATAATAATAATCATAATAATAATTTACCGATTCAATCTGCGCGCCAAGTACAAGTCCGTGGTCCCCAACAGATGCTGACTGTCCGCTTCCACCATCCTCCTGCTTGGAAGCCCAGAGCATTGTTATCAACACAAGGAACAGCTGCGATTTTTGTCATTTAGACTTGATTATTTTCCCCCAAATGTCTCAGAAATGGAAAAGTAGTGAAAGTGGTTGTGGTAGCAGGAGAAAACACCATTCAATTACAATGGAAACCAAAATGGACATAATTACGAGAGAGGAGAGAGAGGCTGAGTGATGTGGCATGGGTGTTGAAACTGCATCCCTCAACTGATGGAACAGTTTTAAAGGACAAGGAACTTTTCTTATGCAGTACTGTATGGAGTACGTAAATATATCAGTCTTTGTTACATTAACCATACCTGCATGAAAATAAGGGCTACTAAGAAAGATAGAAGTTTAAGGGGGAAAAAAATGACTTACGAAAGACCTTCAGAAACCAATTACAGTAAGACCTCACTGTAACGGACTAATTGGAGCCCAAGCCAGTCCGAAAAATGTGAAATTCCGATAAAAGCGACATCCGGACTTACCCCTGCTAATCCAGACTTTTTCCAATATATCAGACTAGCCCGGATTGCATCAGTGGTTTTCACCACCATTGCAGTATTGTACTGTGTTATACCTTCACTACATTAATCAAATGGTATAATAATACTGTACTGTGCACTGAAAAACATGTCTTTTACTTGTCTTATTGTGGTGAACATAGCTGAAGTGGTCAGGCAGTCCGGACTGCTTTCTGGCTTTATCGGACTTTTTCCGATATATAGGAGTTTAGTCCGGTAGCTCCTCGAGTCCGATAAAAGCGAATTCCGGTCTATTGAAGTCCGTTATATCGAGGTTTTACTTTTCGTAAGTTGAGGACTCCCTGTACACACCTGTAAAATTTTGTGATATCTTGAGCGGTTGCAAAGCTATCGTGGTAACAGACACACAGACCTTGACCTACTTTCACTAGCTTCAGACTCGTGATTGCCTTTTTTTCCCTACTACACACCCGTAAAATTTTTTGATGTCATGAGCGGTTGCGAAGTTATCATGCTAAAACACACACACACACATAAACTTAAAACAATACCAGCTTGCTATCATAGCTGGTAAAGAAGTAAATTTTAAAAATGTTGAAGGTGACAGGGACTTAAATCAATTGGAAGAGGCATGTTTGAAGGAGCAAGGACAAGGGTTTGGTTCCCCTATTTTTCATTAATAATTAATGGATTGACTACCTGGCAGGTGTATGATAGTGAAGTACGTCTGTATTGAAAAGTAGCAGTACATCCGTCCATCCATCATCCAATCCTATGTCGCCCCAGGGGGAGCGTAGGAACCTGGGGCTAGGCATGTTGGTCCTAATGTTTAACCCGCCGAGTCCCAACGACGTACAATGCACGTCGCTACTTTTTTCCGCGGACAGACCCAACGAAGTGCATTGTACGTCGTGCAATTGCAAGGCCCATTGTGTGCATAGCCCATTGTGTGCATATTTTTCAACATTCGCGGGTGATTTTTGGTAGGCGTATGTGGGAGACCTTCCTCTACCTCCTGTCAAGCAGGGATACTGCCTGGCCCCTCCTAACCCCCCCTTCCCCCCCTCCCCCAACACTGGGCAATTCACCTGTTAGCAGTAACCTAGCCAGTAAAGATATGTTGCCTCGCAGTCTCTCTAATGACGAAATTCACGGTGAAAGTGATTCTTGAGGTGGAGGACAAAGAAACAAAGAAGCTACAGGTAGAAACAAACAGAAGTGATGAGGTGGTAATGTCGTAAAGGAAGGTGCCATGTACTGGGGTTTTGGGTAAGTGAACAGTGCTTATAAACGCCCATATTATTGTGTGAAAACCATTATAGACTTTTACTACACATAAATTCGTACCAAATAAATGAAATAAATACGTAATTTAAAGTGGCTTGAATTAGTCAACCCTTCCATAGTTCGTTTTCTTAGCCAGGTACCCTGAAAAAGAAGGAAAACGTAAGGTTGAGTGACACCCGTATCAACATTTTTTTTAGC
This sequence comes from Birgus latro, assembly GCA_018397915.1. Classification (NCBI taxonomy): domain Eukaryota; kingdom Metazoa; phylum Arthropoda; class Malacostraca; order Decapoda; family Coenobitidae; genus Birgus; species Birgus latro. Next base: position 6,809 of record JAGKTI010035052.1, on the reverse strand, counting down.
TCAGGATAGTGATTTCACTATGAATTTTCGATGTTTCTCACCAAAAGCGAAGGTTTCAGCCAAAAAACAAAAAGTCGAAAATCGGTCAGGATCTGGGGGTAGGCTGGGCAAAAAAACCGGTCGGGACTCGGCGGGTTAAGATGAGAGTGACGAGCGTCACTCATCCCTGAGTGGCATTACAAGAGCAATAAACCCCAGCCACCCTTTGGATATAAACCTACACAGGCTCAATCCGATTGAGGCACCTTAATTACCCACTAAACCACCAGGCGTCATAATTTGGTTATATGGTTACCACCCAGCATAGTAAATGGTTTCCTGGTGTACAGGAAACCATTTGGCTTGTCACTTAGTGTAGAGTCACACGTAGGCAGAAGGAAGAGGAAAGAATGAAGGAAAGAAAGACAGAAGAGGGCACGTAAAGTCACCGGCAGGCAGTACAAGCATGGGTAAACAGTAAAGCTCGTGAGGTGGAGCTAGGATTTTGAGGGGTTGATTTGTGTGGGATTGTGTGACCCATTTCTCATGTTCATGCTTTCTCTTTACTTGTTTTGTGATCCTCCATGAACACATCTGTAGCTGACCTGTTTTGACCCAGATATAATATTTTTTCATCATATTTATACAGTACGAGGTAAAATTATGTGAGAGAAAAATGAGCAAGTCGAACTAAAAAACTTTACCTTAAATATTTTGTGAGACAGTAGTATTTAAATCTCACTTGCATACTGACAGTGACCAGCATTCTCAAGTGAGAAGGAACTTCTTTGCCCATATTTTAATCCCTTCAGTACCTGATGAGTCTGTGGTCACAGACCCCTTATCCCAGATAATTTTGATTTCTTGTTGAGGCAACATTATACTTGGTAATTGTGTGTATTGTCCATATTTCTCTTGCAGCAGTATTGTTTTGCAATCAGTAAGTAATTGTTTGTGCAGAACCAGTAAATAATAAAAATGATAATGATAATAATAATACAGTAATCCATAATTCTACAAAGATGCAAAGAAAGCCTCAGTATATACTTTCCATATTCCAGACACTGTATATACTGTATAGCTACATGTTTCAGCTAATGCTGTATGTTATCTTGCATACCTTAGCCCGTAATGAGAAAAAAATGTGGGGCTGGGTGAAGGATTTACGTCTGAGAGCGTGTCTGTAAATTGTGGCTTTGGTTGTGGGCAGGGACAGGGCCAAATACATATTTGTATTTGTACTTGCAAATAGAGTAAAATCAATACACCTATCCTCACTATTCGACAGGGATGCGTTCCATAAAAAGTGGTTGAATAATGAATCTGTTTTTCTCATGAGATTTAACAAATGGGAGTTAGGTTCCTGACCACCATCATTAAAAAAATATTCAATAAAGATTAAAAAATAACGGTAAATATGAATGAAAGTGACACAGGGATTTGAGCTGTGTTTTAGACCTGCTTTCTCAAGGAAAATTAGTTTAGTACTACATACATCTCAGATGATTGACCTTTTATTTTTAATTTAATTTTATTTTTTTTTTTTAAATCAAACTAAATATACCTACTTAGCAATATTACAGAAAGCTGCCTGAATGCCTTCGATAGTTTGTTTACTGCCAATCCTGCTGACTGGACATGATGTCACCACACCAAACAGACTCAAATGTATACAATTTAAAGCCATACATAGCAGTGCAAGCTTAACTGGAAGTGCTGAAACCTAACTGAGGCTTCACCCCCAGGACCCACCAGTGATTATAACCTGACTAAGATGTGCACTACGTAAAACTGGTGCCAAAACAGTACAGTAAGACCTCACTATAACAGACTAATTGGGGCCCAAACCATTCCAAAAAATGCGAAATTCCGATAAAAGCGACGTCCGAACTTCCCTCTGCTAATCCGGACTTTTTCCAGTACAGTATATCGGACATTAGTCCGAATCAAATGAATGGTTTTTAAACTGTTTTGACTACCATTGTGGTACTGTACTGAGTTATAACTTCACTACATTATCAAATGGTATAATATACAGGGTGATTCACGAGTTTCTCCGGAAACTCTGGGAAATGCAAGCTTATTAAATTCTAAGCATAAAATACTCTATAAGGCGGTAGCTCGATCGGTAGAGAGTTGGCTTGCAGTCCCGTTGGACCCAGGTTCGAATCCTCGCTGGTGCAGGGAACAGTTTAAGGATTTGAATTTCATTAAATCAGGCTTTACTGATCTACCAGAAGACCCGCCGACATGTCGTAAAAATAACCCCGCTAATACCAAAACACCAGTCCTGTATGAGACAGCCCTAGCATGTATTCAATATGGATGGTGGGTGTTAAGCGCCGAAGTGGTGACATGTAGAGGTGTATGGTATGTAGGAGGACGACTGGGCCTTGATAGCAGGCTGTAAAGCCTATGCCCAGAGTCGGACACATAAAAAAAAAAAAAAAAAAGTATAGGTGTTTAATATAATGGTTTACAAGTGGTGAAATTTTCAAATATGACAGATATTAGTGGGAGGCGGCCCATCATGTTGAAAAATGATATGTCGCCGTGTCTTCAGAGGCACAGCTTTAAGTAACAAAGGAAGTTCATCTCTGAAAATATGAACATAGACATCTCCTGTAAGCCTCCCTTCAAAGATACGAGGTCCAATCAGCCGGTTGTCAGTCTTACTGCCCCACACATTAACTGAAAATTGATGTTGAAAGTTCCGTTCAGCTGTCTCCTTGGGATTTTCTTTTGACCACCAATGTGCATTACGAGTATTATGTGATCCACTGCGGGTAAATATGGTTTCATGAGTGTATAAAATGTACTTGCACAGCCGAGGATGATCTGCTAGCCAAGTGCAGAAATCAAGTCGTTGAGCCGAATCCCCGGGTTGTAGATGCTACCCTTGCATGTGATATGGGTACAGACCTTCCCACTTTAATGTCCACCATACCTTCGTTTGTGGAACACTAAGTCGGGATGAAATTCTTCTTGTACTGATGCTAGGGTCGGGATGAAATTCTTCTTGTACTGATGCTAGGGCTGCGCTGTACCATTCCTACTGTGCGTCGTACTTCAGCTTACCTCTCCATGTAGACGTGGTAAAACACTTTTGCATCTGGGCTCCTGTTTGGATATTTCCGTCTGTATTCTCTTGCTGATGCTTCAGCGTTGCCATTGCAGAACCCATAGATAAAAATCATATCTGCATACTCCACGTTTGTAAAAGTGAATGGCATTGTAGCGAAATGTGGGTGAAACCGTCCCTGTAATAAATAGACCTACCACACTCGCCAGCACTTTGGCGGGAACTGTCAGTCAGTCTGAGCTCTGAGTATCACTGGTATTGCATCTTTGCCATGTTTACGCCTTCAATAGTAGATTTATTTGTTACTTTAAAGTGACATACTTTTCTATGTAGAACAGTTACTTACCTGACGACTAATGAAAGAATAGTTTCATTCAGAACGAGAAAAATGTGCAAAATTTAAAAGAAAATTGAGTACCTTGGCAACACAGCAAGACCGCCACCAGCCTGGCCGTCTCCCACTAATATCTGTCATATTTGAAAATTTCACCACTTGTAAACCATTACATTAAACACCTATACTTATAGAGTATTTTATGCTTAGAATTGCATAAGTGTGCATTTCCCAGGGTTTCCGGAGAAACTCGTGAATCACCTTGTATATAATAATTCTGTTCTGTACACTGATAAACATGTCTTTTATTTACCTTATTTTGGTGAACATAGCTGACGTGGTCCGGACTGCTTCTGACTTTATCGGACTTTTTCCTATATGTGGGAACTTAGTCTGGTAGCTCCTTGAGTCCAGTAAAAGTTAATTCCGGTCTATTGAAGTCCGTTATATCGAGATTTTACTGTATTGTGCATTTAGAAGATTCGTTAATCATGGACGCAATCGTCACCCGACCATGCGATGGCACATGACTGTGCTTGACAGGGGTAACAGTAGGGGTCTTGGGTGGAGCCATGGTGGTGCTGTAGTATTCCACATGGTCAAATAGAAATGCAGATGGATGAAGAGGCAACCGATCAACAGGGCAAAACGCAGGAGACTGAGGCAGCTCAGCCGGTCTGGCTGACAGCGTGCGGTGTGAATTGTCGACGTGGCGAGGATAACCGTGTTGAAACAGAAATGGGTATAGATTTATAAATGTTGAAACAACGAATTGTCGAGTAATGATCGGTCGAATAATGAGGGCTTGATGCATTTGTATTTGTAATTGTATTTGAAAATGTCAGAACTTGCATAATTTTATATGTACTTGTGTTTGATCCTTCGATATGCCATATTTGCTTCAAATACAGTCAAATACATTAATCACGTACGGTGGAATCTCCTAAATCGCGGCCTTATGAGACAGAGCACATGCTGCGATTTGAGAATTTCATGATTTAGAAATAACTAATCTTATTGGAAAAATTACTTATGAGTCTGTCATTTTGGAAAAGTTGCCCCCTTTACCCCCAGTCCTACTTCAAACTGGTCACCAGCAAACACTAACAAGCCTTCCTTGAAGAGGTTGTAGGCTTATGAGGGATACAATTAGCTATGGTAACACTGGTTAGGCAGAGGAACCACCATTGGGGGGGGGGATCCTCTAGTTCACCGCACTGGAACCACACGCTATCGACAGAGAGGAGACAGTGCACGAGCACGAGCCTTGCGGCGGGGCTCTCATGCACGCGTGCCCTTCATGCTTGGTGTGGGTGGGAAGTGCTGTGTTTGGCTGAGAGTAAGTGCTATGCTTGAATATGATTGGTTTAGTAATAAATAGAGACCCTATAGAAAGAGAGACTGGACAGCCAATATTTAAAGCAGCTCACAGATTAGTTGACTGACGTGGCACCATTTTTGTGTAAATGCCTCACAGCCCGGTTGTTGGCTGACTGCATGTTCATCTAAAAATACGTCTCGTCACCTGCTGTAAACGATGATACATAGTTGGTTGCTGAATAAAATAATGCTTTAATTGCTGTAGATTATGTTAATTTGAGCTACTGAAGATTTCCGTTTTAATCCTCTTCTCTACACATGTAAACACCGAGATAATCGCCAAATTGTAATGTTGCCAAACCAAACTGTTGGTAGCCGCAAAATAGTGGTGTTGCTGCGTTCACTTACTGGTGCTTTTTCCTCAAATTAATGGTTTGATTTTGCTGCATTTGGGTGCAATAACACTAATGGACCTTCTATGTGACTTTTCTGACTCCCTTGTGATCCACCAAGAAGGAAATTATGTGATATAAAGGTGAGAGCAAGCTGGTCTGCGAGTGAGTGTCATCACCTTTGTAAGGCAAGTTGCATGTACATTATTTGGCCCACATCAACATAGGGAGGTAAACCTAAATAATATCCTGATGGAAACCACTTTACCACAGTATCAAGGAGAACATAAATGTTTAAATTCAACCAAAACTCCATCAAACTTAAAAACGGCAAGCAAAACAAGTAAATGCTGCTAGTGTTAATCATTATAGCATCATCTGACAACTTGTCCCAAATCATTACATGCTTCAGAATTTGCCGACATGATACAGAGAGGAAAATCTCATTTTGATATGGCTTTTCTTAAGAAACCACCATTTGTGCAAACATAGCATAACAGATGTAAAAAAAAAAATCATCAGAAAACCTTAACTTTTGAAGTTGCAATCACGAATTACGTGTAATTTCTGCGAATTACTTATATTGCAAACTGTAGCATGATGTTGCCGCATATTATGAATTCACTGTTTAGAAACGCACAATTTAGGAGATTCCACTGTATATGTGTTTGTATTTGTATGTGCAAATACAGTAAAATCAATATTTGTACTGTACAGTATTTGTACTTGTAATTGCCTCTTGACAAATTAGTGTATTTTTATTTGTATTTAGTCTTGTATTTGACCCCATCCCTGGTTGTGGGTGATCTTCAGACATGTTGGGCACAAGCACCCAGTCAGCAGCCACTTCCTGCTTTCCTAAAGTATCATCTACTTCACTTAGATCACTATCAGAATGATCATCATCATGATCAACTTCATTTTCACCTGGCAGATACTCATCACTTGAATTTTCAGTGTCTTCACTCATCGTGAGGGAAAACAGGTAAAAAAATGTAGGAGGAAATGTGCAAGCATGTGCCATGTCTGGTGACAAATGGCTACTGTTCCTCTTCTTCCATCAGCTCTGGTTTATCTTGTCCAGACGGTAATGTCCAGGTTTCAGGCGTCACAAGACACCAATATTGGAAATGATTGAGTGAACACTGCAAGTGAGAGGAGCTAAACAGTAGCCTGGTAAGCTTACCCAGACTAGGAGGCAGGCGAGCTAGCCAACTACTCCTAGCTTTCCTGTATACACTATCGTTTTGTTTTGTTTTTGAAGGCTCCAGCATGCTTGCATGCATTCCATCATGCTTGCATGCATTGACCTTGGTTACCTAATGGCATCTCTCCATGTTGCTTCATTTCTGGCAGCTTCTCTGTTTAGTCCCTTATCTCTGAGGTCACACTCAATGACCTTGTCCCAGGTCTTATTCAATCACCTTTTGCTCCCCTACCCCCAACATTAACACTTCTCACTTTCTGCACCCAGTTATCATCCCCCATCCTCTCCACATGCCCAAACCATCTCAGTGTACCCCTTCTCATCACAACAATACACTCCACTGCCATCATACCTCTCAACTCTTACATCATAAACCTAGCCCCCCCAGGCCTCGCACTCAGGGATGCACGGCACATCTACCTACCATTTCTGTATTTGTGCCTGTGATTATCCTCTTCCTTTACTGCCCAGGTCTCACTACCATACAGCATCACA
>JAGKTI010035051.1:0-11337 GCA_018397915.1 Birgus latro | reverse complement strand
CAATCCCTTTCCCCTTGTGACCTCAATTTCCTTACCCAACATTCCTTTCCTCTCCCTAAGGATTTCCCACTCCACCTGTCCCTTGTTTCTCTCCGTCCTTGTGCCGTGATCTGTAATCCCTTTCCCCTGGACTCCTTCCTTACCCTACCTGCTCCCCCTTCCCTCCTTAGCCAATACCTCACCCCCCCTCACACCCCCGCTGCCTTCTGCTATATATACAGGAAATGTGGTGTACATTCAGCATTTGTATTCTGAGGAAGCAAAGGGGCGAAACGTCAATACACACTAAGTCCCACAACGGTGTTTCTTTCTCTATGAACCATTTGCTGAGCAATAATTATAACAGCTTCTTCATGCCTTGTTTGTAGATCATTCCTACCTTGGATAGTGGAATTGTGATATTGCACAAGAATTGGCTTTTGTCCTGTCAAAACTAATCTTGCATGTGCTGGAAGTAAATCTGGATGGTCATGAATATAATCGCAGATCAGGTTGATGAGTTACACCTTATTCTGTCACAGTTAAGATGACCTTTTCAGCTCCTTACTTTCCTGTGTAATCAGTTTTGCTACTTATATTGTTGCTGCATCATAATCCTCCTCCTCATCAATGGATATTAACTTCATAAATGTGGAACGTCAAAATACTTGCCATGCCTCTAGTAGATAGTATTAAAATGTCGTTCCCATAGTGTTCAGACGAATGTAGGACGTTTGGGCCACGAATGTTTGGGCCACGGACGTTTTGGCCATGGGCCACCAACCTAAGACGCTTTGGCCGCTGGGGCCACCAAAAGCGGACGTTTGAGCCACGAAACAAGTTTGTTACTTAATGCCATTTGGCTTATATTTCGTAGTTTGTTGCGGAGTGGGACAGAGAGGAGCGAAGCTTCGGTTTGCAGTTGTTTGCATGACGGGAGGGTTGCTTGTGTTAAACTAGAAGGAAGTTGAGGAATGAAGTGAGAAATGGAGAGGAGTGAGTCTGGTGGAAACTACGGTGCGCAGCTGTAGCCGTCAGTGTGTTTTTTCTGCATTTCACCTGATACACAACCATGTCAGCTGAGGTTGAGGTCATCACATCCAAGCGAGGCAGTCAGAAGATCTGTCTGGATGGCTTCATGTACATTACACCAAGAAACATGTGGCCAAGTCATTTTATGAAATCAAATTAATATATTTTAATTCTTTATAAATATATGTAAATAGTAAACTGTGAAATAAAATAAAATGCTATTGTAAAGAAAATTCTTGTTTTTTCATTTTTTGTTCCGTGGCCAGAATGTCCTACCTTCCGTGGCCAAAACGTCCAAGGTTGGTTGTCCATGGCTAAAACGTCCGTGGGCCAAATATCCGTGGCCGAAACGTCCGTCCACCTGTTCAGACAGTTTGTTCATCAATTGCTTCGTCGTCAGTGATGTACCACTGTATTGTCGGTATGATTCTTCAAGTTCCACAGAGTTCCAAATACGGGATTGGTCATTGTTCATATCAACTAAGATCAGAAAAGCTTCATCATCAGGTTCTAGATTTCTTTCTACTGCAGTACTTTCAATATTACGCCTACCTCGGAATTTGTCCATGCAATTCAAACGGTACATAGTATCCACCACATGCAAATCACTTAGGGCACCTTCCAACCGTATTCTCTGGCGTGAGATATGTCTTTTTATATGGTGCTTTGAGGTGTATGTTTATGCACATGTTCTGTGAATAAAAAGTTCAGAGGTATCACTAGTATCTCCAGGGTTATAGTCACTATGTAATGTGTCCCCACGCTACTTGCAGTAGAAACTTCATAGAAACTTCAGAGAGACTTTCCTTCTTGTCTTAGCACTTCAGGTAGTTCAGGAGTATGCAGCTCTTCTGTTGATCTGAACTGCTTGTCGCCATATTCACCTAATCTGAAAACGGAAACATGCCCGCATACTGTTCCATCCAAGAAAAAACAAAAAACAATACGAAAGAAAGCCAAATTCAACATCCATTCATTTCGAGATGCCTGGACACACTGCGTTTGAAATACTGGAGATCATAGGAAGTAGGGTATACAGACAGAGGAAGACAGTTCCAGAGTTGACAAGTTGCATAAATGAAGGACTGGGAGTAACTGCTAACTCTTGCATTAGAGAGTTGGACAGAAAAGAGATAAGAGTTTGTTGCTAGACGGGTACTACGTGCCCGTCGTAGAGATGGAGGGATGCAAGCAGACAGTTCAGAGGAATAGTGACCGTTGAAGTAACGATAGAAGAGAGATAAAGATGCAACAGTGCGGCGAAGAGACAGAGGTTGAAGGGAGCTAGTAAGAGGAGGAGAGCTAATGAGACGAAGGACTTTGACTCCACCCTATTGAGAAGGGCTGTATGTGGGGAGTCTCCCCACACATGAGAGTTGTACTCCATACACGGGCGAATAAAACCCATGTACACAGTCAACAACTGATCAGGGGTAAAGAAGGTTCGGAGTCGGCTTAGCACACCTAATCTCTTGGAAGCAGATTTCACAAGAGTTGTAATATGTTCTTTTCAAAATAAATCCCGAGTAAATGAAACCCCAAGCATGTTCAAAGATGATGCAGGACTGAGCTGGACATTATTAAACATCAGTGGGTACTCCTGTGGAAGATTTTGCCGGGTTGATGGGTGTAAGAACTGAGTCTTTGATGCATTAAAAACAACAAGATTATTTTTACNGACAAGTTGCATAAATGAAGGACTGGGAGTAACTGCTAACTCTTGCATTAGAGAGTTGGACAGAAAAGAGATAAGAGTTTGTTTGCTAGACGGGTACTACGTGCCCGTCGTAGAGGTGGAGGGATGCAAGCAGACAGTTCAGAGGAATAGTGACCGTTGAAGTAACGATAGAAGAGAGATAAAGATGCAACAGTGCGGTGAAGAGACAGAGGTTGAAGGGAGCTAGTAAGAGGAGGAGAGCTAATGAGACGAAAGATTTTGACTCCACCCTATTGAGAAGGGCTGTATGTGGGGAGTCTCCCCACACATGAGAGTTGTACTCCATACACGGGCGAATAAAACCCGTGTACACAGTCAACAACTGTTCAGGGGTAAAGAAGGTTCGGGGTCGGCTTAGCACACCTAATCTCTTGGAAGCAGATTTCACAAGAGTTGTAATATGTTCTTTTCAAAATAAATCCCGAGTGAATGAAACCCCAAGCATGTTCAAAGATGATGCAGGACTGAGCTGGACATTATTAAACATCAGTGGGTACTCCTGTGGAAGATTTTGCCGGGTTGATGGGTGTAAGAACTGAGTCTTTGATGCATTAAAAACAACAAGATTATTTTTACCCCAGTCGGAGATACGAGCCAGGTCAGACATTATGTGTGCCATAGCCTCATCCCTTGTTTGTTGAAGTAACTGCTGAGATGGACGTTGTGGGAACCGAATGGAAAGGTGAAGGGTGGAATCATCAGCGTACGAGTGGATAGCGTTAGATGTACAGCTCAGAAGGTCATTGATGAATAAAAGGAAGAAAGTTGGTGATAGGACAGAGCCCTGAGGAACACCACTGTTAACAGATGTAGGAGAAGAGCAATGGCCGTCTACAACAGTGGCTATAGAACGACCAGAAATGAAGCTAGAGATGAAGGCACAGATAGAAGGATAGAAACCATAAGAGGGCAGTTTAGAAATTAAAGGTTTATGCCAGACTCGATCGAAAGCCTTTGAGATGTTAAGTGCAATGGCAAAGCTATCACCAAAGTCCCGAGAGGAGGATGACCAGGAGTCTGAATGGTAGGTGAGAAGATCGCCAGTGGAGCGTCCTTGACGGAACCCATAATGACGATCAGAAAGAAGGTCGTGACAGGAAAGATGCTTTAAAATTTTTCTGTTAAGAATAGACTCGAACACTTTTGAGACACATGATGTTAGAGCAATTGGATGATAGTTAGAAGGTTGGGAATGGTCACCTTTCTTTGGGACAGGTTGAATGAGAGCAAACTTCCAGCAAGAAGAAAGGTTACAAGTTGACAGACAAAAGCAAAAGAGTTTACCTGGGCAGGGTGAAAGCACAGAAGCATAGTTCTTGAGAACAACAGGAGGGACTCCATCAGGCCCATAAGCCTTGTTAGTACTGAGGCCAGTGATGGCTGAAAATACATCAGCTGAAGAAATTTTAATGTCAGCCATAGGGAAGTCAGAGGGGGGAAGTGATGGAGGAACAGCACCGAAATCCTCTATGGTGGAACTGGAGGAGAAAGTCTGAGCGAAGAGATCTGCTTTATCAGTAGGAGAAATAGCTACAGAGCCATCAGAGTAGAAAAGAGGAGGGAAGGATGATGAGGTAAAGTTGTTAGAAAGATTTTTGGCAAGGGGCCAAAAGAAGCATGGAGAATTCGAGCTGGAGAGTTGAGAACATTTAGTGCGGATGAAATTACTTTTAGCAGAGCGAAGAACAGACTTAGCACGATTCCGAGCACAAACATAAGAAAGATGTGATTCAGAGGTGGGTTGGCTCCTGTACCTTTTATAGGCCCTCTCCTTGTTGCGGACAGCATTAGAACAAGCGTGATTAAACCAAGGCTTTCTTGCATTAGACAAAGGATATGAGAAAGGAATGTATGCTTCCATGCCCGAGAGAACAACCTCTGTAATGCACATTCAGATGGCTCCCGGCCATGGAAGCAATAATCATTCCAGGGGCCTCCCGATCTGCAGCTCCAAAGTGTCACAGATGACGTTTCTTTGGAGGGTCCACAGGCCTTACCCGAGAGATAGGATAGATTAATGTAATAAGGTTATGATCGGAGGAGCCCAACGGAGAGAAAAGATTATCAGTGTAAGCAGGATTACTTGTAAGAAAGAGGGGCGGTCAGGGATACGGGTAGGGTGCTGTACAGCTGCTCTAGGTCATTAAAGATAGAAAAGGTGTAAGCTTGTTCACCAGGTGGATCAGTGAAAGGAGATGAGAGCCAAAGGTTGTGGTGAAAATTGAAATCTCCAAGAATGGAGATTTCAGAGAAAGGAGAAGTGGATAGAATGTGTTCCATCATAGAAGTAAGATAGTCAAAGAATTTTTGATAGTCAGCAGAATTAGGAAATAAGTAAACAGCACAGATATATTTAGTCAGAGAATGACAAGAGAGCCGATGTCAGAGAGTAGAGAATTCAGAAGAATCAAGTTCCGGAACACGAGAGCAAGATAGATCGTTGCGTAGATAGATAGATAGATAGATAGATATTTATTGACCACAAAAATTCATCCACAGAATAAAACCATGCACAGTAAAACATAAAAAGGTCCAAATGCAGACACAAACATTAAAACAAAAAAACAACACAAATACAAATCACAATCAGTAAAACAAATTGTACCCTGAAAAACGCACAAAAGGAAAAATAATACAAAAAAAAAAAAGAACTAAAATCGTAACACATTGACAAAACTACAGTTACGAATACAACCTCAAGACAGAATGTACAGAAGCACACACAACATCGTAATCAGTTCTTTGCATACGATTTTCTAAAGTTGTAATATTGAAATGCCTACGTAGATTCTGTGACATGGGACACTGCTCAAATACATGCTTTTCAGTCTGTATATCTCCACAATTACACAGGCGCTCCTCTATAGGCAACCGACCTCTTCCGAGCCTATTCCATCGCCCTTCTTCTATTGCAAGGGAATGTGCACTTAATCGTAATTGTGACCAGGATATGCGTTCCGGCTCCTTAATTCCTCTTTTCAACTCATATATTTTGTGGGCAGAAAGACTGGGATTTTGTGAGTGATATAACTGGTATCTGGTGGATGCAGACGCTCTAACTTTCTCTTTCATCTGGTCACGCGCAATTTGTATATCATCCACATTATTCTCAATAAGGTCTCTAACATAACGTGACGTGTAACTGATACAGTTAAGCATCACTCGAATGGCATGAGATAACGGATCACCATCTATGTTTCTCCTTTCTCTCCACATTTTTACAAAGAATTTTCGTTGTTTCGCCCTAACCAGCACATGAAACGAGGGTAAATCTGACTCCAGCAAACACAGATCATTGGCAGTGGTTTTCCTAACACCCAATAATTTTTTAATACACCACATATATAGTTTCTTTACAGGTTTAACATCTCCGTTCATCCACGACTCTGAGCCATACATAATCGATGCCATTAACGCACAGTTAAAAACCTTCTTTTTCACATAAAAATGGAATATCATTATTTTTATTTACAAACTCTATAAATTTCAGTGCATGGCATGTTACTCTCCGGGCATGGGCTCTTATCGCCGTGGATGTAGAACCATCAGACGTGAACGGGCTCCCTAGGTATATACACAGTACTGGCTGCAGTGCTCCACCGTCACACCATCCACCATCATAGGCTCTCTATCCACGTCCTCACCGTTCAGTACCATAAACTTAGTTTCCTTATATATACACAACAGCCACCTTTGACCTTTGGCTTTGAGATGAGTATAGAGAAAGTAGAAGGCTACAGAAAAGGGTTTGCTATCAGTTGCCTTAGACAGCTGAGTTATCAGTTAAAAAGAGACGGTGAGGTTTAGAGGAGGAGAGGTGGTGTTCCACAGAAAGACAGTTAGAAGAAAGGCCGCGAATGCTGCAGAAATGAAGAAGTGAGTCAGACAGTGGTTCCAGGCATGAGTCATCACCGGGAGAGGGGCAGATGGTAGGTGCATTTATGGTCTCCCCCCCCCCCCCCTGGGAACTCCGAGGCACTGTCATTAGCCGCCATTTTTTTTTTTTTTTAATTTGAAAACGTAGTGTAGTGTGCACTCTGCATGTAGCTTGGTGATGACAGAGAAATTTGTATTGGAGAGCATGCTTGCCTACTCTCCATGTAACTGAAACACTGAAAAAGTTCAGCAAAGGCGGATGGTCGGGAACTAGTCCCGAGTGCTGATGAAACGGGAGCTCCAGCTCTCCCTGTCATCAACTTTCCATCCACGTCGGGAGTACTGCCCTGCTCGACTGGTGCTACAGTCTACTTCTCAATAAGTCTGAAATGATGTGGTAGTCATGGAAACAAATGAGAAATTTGCAATTAGAAAGGATTTTATTTCTATCTGTATAATTTGGGTTTTAAAATGGTATATTGAGCCTTCGGATTAACCCCCCCCCCAAAAAAAAAATCACATTATGAAGGTTTGTGTAGAACATAAGCCAAAATTACTTTGGTAAAATCACTCCGAACGTTGATAACTCGTATAGGAGAAAATTTAAGAGGTATTGACGGTCAGATAAAATTTCATACGAGAAAGAACAATATTGCAGTAGAGAGATTTGAAATTAATAAGCATTTATACCTTGGGTGCTTATATCGACAGATATCTCATGCATGGCATGCAAAAAATGCGTCTTGCAGGAGCATTGACATGTTTGGATTTTTATCATGGCAGGAGCAACAGAGTATTAAATGACTATATTTTTCTTTCATCGTGACGGTGATTTCAACAATAAAATAACAGTGCCATTTGTGAACTTGTTACGAAAGAAGGCGTTCACTTTCGGAGTAAAAATTAACTAATGTTCACGAGTAATGCCAGAAACGGCATATTTTCTGTGAAAAGGCTAAATGCGCAACTTTTACTAATGTAGTGTACTTTAAATTTGTTGGGAAACACACTCAACTGTTTCTAAAATTCAGAAAACATTTCTGAATTTGAAAAAAAAAAAACACTGAGGAAAAAAAAGGTGCCATCTCTAGGGAGCAATGAAGTAACATAAGAAGAAATCGATTCACACGTAATGAGATGGTATTTGAGACGTTTAAGGACAATATGGTTCAATGGCCGAGGGATTCGTCAAAAAAATGAGATGGTTACAAAGGAACCAGTGCCTTAAAATGGCATTTTGGGCCTCCTGATTAAATTAAAAAAAAATATTTGCACATTATAAAGGTTGAGGACGTTGAATGTAGTTGAGGACGTGACTTGGAGAGGTAGGGAGCTGTCTGACATGATGTCAGGAGAACAGTGAGAGGGTACTGTGTTTGCAAGAAACAAGGTGGAAAGGAAACAGGGCACGTGACATCGGCGCAGCGAATAAGCTCATCTGTAGCAGAACAAACGCACAAGGAAGAAACTGTGTTGGAATCATCTTGGGTAAGAAATGGAAGGAGGGGCTGGTGGGTGTGGGAAGGAAAAGTGATCGGATAGTGAGTGTGAAACTGGAACATGGTGGCTTGATGCTAAACTTCGTTTGTGCCGATGCACAGCAGGTCGGGTGTAGTGGGGAAGAAAAGGAGTTCTGGAGTCATCTGGATGAAGTACTGGTAGGGATTCCAGAAGAAGAAAGTTTTTATCGGAGATCTGAATGGTCATGTGGGTAGGGAGAGGGGTGTGTTTTCTAGAGTGCTTGGTGGTTTCGTGGGTGGAGTGATGAACTCAGAAGGAGAGAACAGAATTGACTTCGCACTGCCAGCAGAGATGGCTATTCTATTTTTTTCTTAAGCCTGCAAATCAAATTATCACTTACAAAAGTGGACTAAGAGAGAGTCAAATTCATTTATATGTAGAAGGGACCACATGAAAGAAATTGTGAACCGTAAAGTGACAAATGGCGAGAGTGTAGCGACATAACATCGGCTGGTAATGGTGGATTTCAAAGTCGTAGGCGTGAGGAAAGGGAAACAATAGGGAACTGCAAAAATTAAATGATGGAAGTTGAATGAGGAGTTAATGAGCGAGTTTGGAAGTAGAGTTATGAGAAACAACACCAGAAGAAAATGTAAATGAGTGGCGAGAGAAAAACGGCGGGATAATTAAGCACGTGGGGGAAGAACTGCTGGGCAATAATCTTAAACCAAGATAAGGAAATATGGTGGTGGAATGAGAAGGTGCAGGAAAGGGTAAAAACGAAGAAGGAGACCAAGACGAATTTTAATACAACTGGAAATGAAGTAGAGAGTAAAAACAAAATAAAACAGAGAAAAAAGGTGGAGCAAGAGCAAATGAAAGAATAATGGTTCAGCTCTACGATTACCTGGAAACACCTTAAGGACAGATTTTTGCATTGGGAAAAAAGGAATATTGACAAAAGATCTTACGCATTACAAGCAAATAACGGATGGTGGGGGTAGGGTACTGAGCGCAGAGGAGGGCATAAACGGAAGGTGGAAAGAGAGCAAGGAAAACGAGAAGAGTGTTTTTGAAGAAGGGATGCCAAATGAGAGAGAAACACCTGAAATTATTAGGAAGTCAATGCAGCACAGAGAAAGATGAAAAATGGGAAGGCAGCGGGACCGGACGAAATACCAGCAGAGGCATGGAAAAGCTTGGGAGAAGTTGGAGTAGGAGAACTAGTAGATTTAATGCAGGAGATATATGATCATGAAAAAGTACCGGAGGCCTGGCTAGAAAGAGTGATACTACCGATCTATGAGGAAAAAGGTGACATTCAGGATTGTGGGAACAATCGGGGTATATAGCTGGAGTAGAAAAAAAGTTAAGGGAAGAAACAGATTGGTGAACAACAGTTCGGATTCATGCCAGAAAAAGGAACAACAGATGCAATTTTACAGTGCGTCAAACCCAAGGAAAATTTGCAGAGAAAGAGAAATCTGCATATGATTTTTGTCGACTTGGAAAAATCGTATGATATTGTGCCAAGGCAGGAAGTATGGAAATGTATGAGGGAGAAGGGAGTTTCGGAAAAGTATGTGTGACTGGTTAAAGATTACCGGGCGAGATCTCGGGTCAGATGTAGTGTTGGTGTGACAGAGTTTTCAGTAAACGTTCTGCTACATCAGGAATCCTCGTTGAGTTCCCATATCTTCTATTTGTTAATGGATGTTTTGGGGAGAGGCATCACTGAAGAGGCTCCATGGGTTATGTTTTTTGCAAATGATACTGTGCTGATAGATACCACATGGGAGGGAGTAGAATGGATATTGGAGGAATGGAGAAAGAAAAAGGAGAATAGAGGACTTAAATTTAGTAGGAGAAAGACGGAATATCTATGCTTTAATGGAGAAGAAAAACAGGGAGATGTGAGTGTGTTAGAAGATAAGTTGAAGAGAGTTGGGACATTCATGTACCTGAGCCCGAATATAACAGTTGATGGCGGACTGGATGCAGAAAACCATAGGATAAAAGCAGGATGGAGAAACTGGAGTGATATTAGGAATGTTATGATAGAAAAATCATTGCATGACTGAAAGGAAAAGAATATAAAACGGTGGTAAGGTCTGCAATGATATACGCTTCGGAAACTTGGCCCATACCCATAAAGAGAAAGCTAGAGATGGCGGAGATGCGGATGCTTAAATGGATGAGCGGGATCACGAGAATGGATAAGATCAGGAAAGAGACGATTAGGGGAACGACTAAGGTAGTAGAAATTTCAAAGAAGGTGCAGGAGAGGCAACTACAATGATACGGACATGTAATGAGAAGGAATAAGGACTATGTGGGTAGAAAAGTGATGGGCGTGGAAGTGGAGGGTAGAGGGAGAAGGGGTCAGCCGTGGAGACGGTGGATAGATTGCATACAACGAGATTGAGGGAGAACAATATATCAGGGAATGCATTTGAAGATAGAGAATGGAGACTAGTCAGAAACAGCGACCCCATATAAATATGGGCAAAGCTGCGGAAGAAGCGGAAGGAGCATTAACAAACTGTTGTAAATGTCGTCTTGAGATTGTTTAGATTTTTACCTCAGCAAGAGGGCATCTAAAATGCCTCTTTTTTTTTCATTTATCGTAGCTGTGGCTTCAAAAAATAAAAAAATAGTGCCAATTGCGATCTTGTTACAATAGAAAGCATATGCATAAGGAGTGATGCTAAATCCCGCGTATTTCTGAGATTAAACGCTACGCAACTTCCACAAATGTGCTCCAAATTGATTGGGAAACACAACCAATTGTTTCTAATATTCAGAAAACACTTCTGAAGTTGAAAAAATGCCACTTAGGAAAATCCCTCCCTCCCCCCCAAAAAAAGCCATCTATAAGGAGAACTGAAGTAACATACAAGAAGAAAGCGATTCATATGTAGTGAGAGCTGGCATTTTAGATGTTTAAGTACGAAAAATTTCAGTTGATGAGGGGGTCGTCGGAAAAACTGAGAAATTAAGAGTTAGAAAGGATTTTTTTTTTTTTAAATCTGTAGAACTAGGGCTTTAAAATGGCATCTTCATCCCCCTGGTAAAAAAAAAAAAGGAATATTTGCACATAATGGTTCGTGTTAAACCATAAGCCATTCTTAGATAAAATCACTCCGAACGGTGTCAGCTCGTTTAAAAGAAAATTGAAGAGGTATTGACAGTCAGAAAAATATTAATACGACAATGTAAATGCATTGTAATACTGAGATATGATACTATTAAACAACTTTGTTCCTCATGTC
>JAGKTI010035050.1:0-11337 GCA_018397915.1 Birgus latro | reverse complement strand
CCTCAGACTTCCTCATGGCTGACATTAAAATTTCTTCAGCTGATGTATTTTCTGCCATCACTGGCCTCAATATTAACAAAGCATATGGGCCTGATGGAGTCCCTCCTGTTGTCCTCAAAAACTGTGCTTCTGTGCTTACACCCTGCCTAGGTAAACTCTTTCGCCTTTGTCTCTCAACTTGTACCTTTCCTTCTTGCTGGAAGTTTGCTCTCATTCAGCCAGTCCCAAAGGGTGACCATTCCCAACCCTCTAACTATCGTCCAATTGCTTTAACAACCTGTGTATCAAAAGTTTTCGTATCAGTTCTTAACAGAAAAATTTTAAAGCATCTTTCCTGTCACAACCTTCTTTCTGATCGTCAGTATGGGTTCCGTCAGGGACGCTCCACTGGCGATCTTCTCACCTACCTTTCAGACTCCTGGTCATCCTCCTTTCGGGACTTTGGCGAAAGCTTTGCCATTGCACTTAACATCTCAAAGGCTTTCGATCGAGTCTGGCATAAAATTTTTGATTTCCAAACTGCCCTCTTACGGTTTCTATCCTTCTATCTGTGCCTTCATCTCTAGCTTCCTTTCTGGTCGTTCTATAGCTGCTGTTGTAGACAGCCATCGTTCTTCTCCTAGACCTATCAACAGTGGTGTTCCTCAGGGCTCTGTCCTATCACCAACTCTCTTTTATTCATCAATGACCTTCTAAGCTGTACACCTTACCCTGTCCACTCATATGCTGATGATTCCACCCTTCACCTTTCCATTCGATTTCCGCAACATCCATCTCAGCAGTTACTTCAGCAAACAAGGGATGAAGCTATGGCACACCTAATGTCTGACTTGGCTCATATCTCTGATTGGGGTAAAAATAATCTTGTTATTTTTAATGCATCAAAAACTCAGTTCTTACACTTATCAACTCGATAAAAAAATCTTCCTCAGGATTACCCACTAATGTTTAATAATGTCCAGCTCAGTCCTGCATCATCCTTGAACATGCTAGGGGTTTCATTCTCTCGGGATTTGTTTTGGAAAGAACATATTACATCTCTCTTGAAATCTGCTTCCAAGAGATTAGGTGTGCTGGCCCGACTCTGAGCTTTCTTTACCCCTGCACAGATGTTGACCTTGTACACGGGTTTTATTCGCCCGTGTATGGAGTACAACTCTCATGTGTGGGGAGGCTCCCCACATGCGCTTCTTCTCAATAGGGTGGAGTCAAAAGCTTTTCGTCTCATTAACTCTCCTCCTCTTACTGATTCCCTTCAACCTTTGTCTCTTCGCCGCACTGTTGCTTCTTTATCTCTCTTCTACTGCTACTTCAATGGTCACTGTTCCTCTGAACTGTCTGCTTGCATCCCTCCACCTCTTCGATGGGCACGTAGTACCCGTCTAGCAACAAACTCTCATCCCTTTTCTGTCCAACTCTCTAATGCAAGAGTTAACCGTTACTCCCAGTCCTTCATTTATGCAACTGGTCAACTCTGGAACTGTCTCCCTCTGTCTGTATTCCCTGCTTCCTATGATCTCCAATCTTTCAAACGTAGTGTGTCCAGGCATCTCGAAATGAATGGATCTTGAATTTGGCTCTCTTTTGTATTGTTTTTACTTTTTCTTGGAAGGAACAGTATGCAGGCCCATGGCCCTTGGTTCCTTCTTTCTTGCATAAAAAAAAAAAAAATACTCATTTCATGTCAGTAAAGTACAATGACAATGCAAAACAGCATTTATGAGAACTGGAATATAAGGTACGATTGTTTTCTCGTAGATATAATACTTCAGGTATGAAACTGAAACCAATCAAACACGCGGCAGGAGTGTGCAGGTGCCACATTCACGAAAGTGGATCACCAGCTGGAAAAAAATTGAGTATAGCAGCTTACACACAGTTGCCAATACATACACATCATCAGAAGACATTCACACCTCAATTTACCATTTTTCCTTTGTGTATATGTTACGGTTACAGTACACACACACACATATATAAGTACCAAATTTCAAACCTTGCATGTACAGTTTAGTAATGAAGAAGCACAGGCAAGATCTAAAAGCAATGTTTTTTTCATCAGCTAAAGGATTGTTTCACTGTGTAAGCTGAGCTTAAACAAAGTTGCCAAATGTCATTCATCCTCTCATCCCAGGGTTACTCTCCTCTTGTTGCCCCCATCTACTGCCTTCTTTCTTATTACAGTGCACCCTCACAAACGCAAGTTTATGGACGGCAAAAACCCTCACATTGTATGATTTCGCATTGTTTGAATGAAAGAACTTATGGGAAAAATGGTATATGGTGGACAACCCACCCAGGGCTTGGTCTTCGGGTCCCCTTCCAGCCTACTCTGCCATGCTAATACTTTGTCTAACAGTACTTCTAGTTGAACCCACAAATAAAACAACAAATAGAATACCATGTACCTTAATTTAAGTGACTTCTGGGCTTATTAAGAAGGGAGGGGGTGAGTGGGTATTCGAGGCTTGGGGCGTCTACTCTTGTCCCGCAGCGCGGGGAGCCCCGTTATTACTCTCACTGTCACTGCTAAGGTCTCCTGGAGGTGCCATAAAGCCTTCAAAGTTGACAGCTGAAACCAAGACGAACAGGTGGGTACTGCTATGATGCTAAAACGGACAACAGGATGCGAGGTACAACATATGTTCTCGGGGCAATGTAGAGAAGAAGTGTTTGTTTACCCAGGAAACTCAGTAGATGGCACGCAGATAGCTGGCCAGCCGCCCGCCAATTTGAATCTGGCTAATTGCCAGCCACCTGCCTTCACATGACTGACTCGTATCGTCCAGTCCGACATTCGTAGTACCGGTGGGAAGTCCACTTTTGCCTTGGAATCAGCCGATTCGCATGTTGGGAAGTTCGATTTGCAGATTTCGCATTCAGTAAAAATAAGCATTAACTAGGTTGACCTCGCATTGTAAGTGATTTGCACCGTGTGAGTTCGCATTTTGTGGGGGTGCACTGTATACTTCTTTATTTAGACTACTGTGAAATGAGTGACTAAATGTTATGACTAAAAATCCATCCATCTACATCCAAACCTACGTTGCCCCATGAAGGGCGTAGAAGCCCGGGGCTAGGCAAGTTGGTCCTGTCATTTAAGATAAGAGTGACCAGCCTGAAGCAATAAACTCCAACCACCCCTTTGATATAAATCCTCACCGGCTCAATCCGACTGGAGCGCCTTAATTACCCACTAAACCACCAGGCGCCATAATGTGGTTATGTGGTTACCACTCAATGTAGTAAATGGTTTCCTAGTGTACAGGAAACCATTTGGCTTGTCAATCAGTGTACAGGCACCCACAGGAAGAAGGAAGTGGAAAGGATGAAGGAAAGAAAACATAAGAGTGTAAAGTCACCCGTAGGCAGAAGGCCGAGGAAAGAATGAAGTAAAGAAAGACAGAAGAGGATGGAAGGAAAGAACGACTAAATAAAGAATATATAGTAATAACTAATGAGTGCGGGCATTTTTAACTTTTTTCGACAGCGCATGTACACTATATACTGTACATACATAAACCTACATGGCCACCACATGTACACACCACCAGTACACAGTACATCTCACTCTCAACTCACTGCTTTCTGCCTTCATTTCTTTTACTTTATTTTCTCCCTGCCACTCACCCACTTATGAACCCTTAACGATTCCGAGTAAAACTATTAAGGTGCAAAACAGTGTCATAGAAACAACATTCTTTCACACAGAATCAGGCAAAACAATGAACTAAATCATCAGTAAAAGTCATTTTAATGTTTCTTCCGTCCATATCTGATATTCAGATATCAAGAGTAAATATCGGTATTGGTTTAGTATCAGAAAAAGTGCAAATATCAGCGATATATTGGTTTGGCAAATTGTATCAGTTACAGCACTAGCCTCGAGCAGGTGCAATACTCAAACTTCTGTTTCTTGTCAAGGCCTTCATAGCATCAGCTACTTTCCTTCCTTGTGTCACTCTAGTTTTCACTTCTTTTGTACATTTTCCTCTCCTTTCTATCACTGTACCCAGGTACTTGAACTACCTCACCAATTCCAATCTCTCTCCATTCATTGTAACATCACACTGGAAGTCATTTTCTCTCTCAATAAACACAACTTTACTCTTTTCTACATTTACTCTCAAGGCACAATGCTCACAGACTCAGCACTTCCCAGCTCTTGTCCAATATTTGCGAGTAGCACTGCAACATCAGCATGCAACAAATTGAGATACTCCATCCATCACCACTCATTACAAATGCATCCCTCTCTCCATTATTCATGTTTTTACTTCTCCCATCACCCCATCCATATATATTATTGAACAACCACGAGGCTATCAAGCAACCTTGTCACACGCCTACACTGATCGTGAACCATTTAATTAGATACCCATTTATCCTTAAACATGCCTCACTACCATCATAAAAACTCTCAATGGCACCTGGTAGATCACCATCTACACAGTACATGCGCAAAACCTTCCACAATTCTTTCCTGTCTACTTTGTCATATGCTTTTTTCAGATCCATAAATGCCATAAACACCTTTTGTCCTTCTCACATGCCTTCTCCACACATCTTCTGCTACTCCTAAAGCCACCCTGTTCATCACTCACTAGGACTACTGATATCTCTCTTACTTTTATCACTCACTAGGACTTCTGATATCTTTCTTACTTTCTCTATAATAATTCTTCCATATACCTTCCCCACAACACTCAACAGACTTATGCCAGGATAATTCTTGCACAGATTTTGCTCACCTATATTTTTGTACAGGGGTACAGTTACTGCCTTTTTCCACTCTAGTGGCACAGTTTCACTCATGCATTCCTTCTTACATATTTCCAACAGGCATTTAATTCCACTCTCCCCACTACACTTAATCATCTCTGCATACACCTCATTAACCCCAGCTTCTTTTCTATTTTTCAGCAACTTCCCAGCATTCTTCACCTCTGCAAGTGTCATGTTTCCTGGCATTGCATTTCTTCTCTGTACACCCCCAAAACTAATCATGTTAACAGTCGCTTTGCTCTCTCCCTTCCCATTCATCAGACTTTCAAAATATTCTTTACGTCTAGTCCTTATTTCATCCCCATGGGATGGCTGAATTACAATGGATAATTGAGAGTTTACTGTACCTTAACCCTGCCCTCAGAAGGTTTAGTCATCCTGAGGCCATATGACCTACCCCCATAGTGCTGGAGTGTTATGGCAGCTTCATCCATGATAGATTCACTCAAATGTTGTAAGTTTGTGAGCCCAGCCTGGAAGGCGGGCCATTCATCTTCCTTGAAATGTCATCTGGGATGCAAACATTGGATTCCCTCGCACATCAAAGTTCAGTAAGTGAACCAAAATAGGAAAGTGGTCACTTCCCACATACAGTCCATTCGTCATTGAAGAAGGAAGTGGAAATGCATAAGCCAAAGGTAACGGAAGCCGCTGAGTGAGGGTCAACCCCAGTGGAAAGACCTGGGGAATTCAACAGACTGAGATGGTGGCATCCCTGAAGAGTCTGAAAGGTTCTGAGCTCCAAGGGGAAGTGTCGGTTCCCAATATCTGAGCCTAGCTTTAAAATCCCCTAACATAACACAAGGGGAGGGTAGCTGATCAACACAGTGAAGGAATTCACAACAGGGGTAACATTTTTTACAAAGATTATAACAAATCAGAACAACTGTCCAACCCATGAAAAGTTTGATATCCA
The DNA here is from genome assembly GCA_018397915.1 of Birgus latro. NCBI lineage: Eukaryota > Metazoa > Arthropoda > Malacostraca > Decapoda > Coenobitidae > Birgus > Birgus latro. The sequence continues at coordinate 5,636 of JAGKTI010035050.1, read as the reverse complement.
CAGCTAAAACTTCCAGAAAATCTCCCAGCATAAGGGCGAAGAGTATGATGCCTACAAGCAACGAACTGCATCACAAAAAGTACAAGGCCCCCACCCTTGCCTGCCCTGTCCTCCCAAAATGACGTAGCCCCGAAGATGAAAGTTCAGAGAAGGGCAGAGCCAAGTTCACATATGGTTACTATTGCAGGAGATGCTCCACTAATTGTTTTTTTAAATTTTTGAATCTTATGGTCAATCTTGCATGCCAAAGTAACACAGTGAGGAAACCATTAGGAGCCATTATAGCAAAGATAGTACAGACCCCAAATGAGGAAATAAAGGTATACAAACATCCCCTGACACAAGAGTTCCAGTGCTGAGGTGATGATCTTCAGGAATGAGTCAGGGGAAACACCAAGTTGGGCAGATGATGCAGGAACCAAAGGTTTAGAAGGCCTGGGTGGCAGGCGGGTGTTACCTGAGATTCTTGCATTGGCCTGATCCTCGACAAAGAAAGATAGCCCTGGAGACAGGTTTCAATCCAGGAGATAAAATTGTTCAGGTCACTAAAACCATCCACGAAAGAAGAGGCTCGAACCGCAAGCATCAGGCCACAAACCGCCCCTTGGTTGCCCAAGTCTCACACCTCCACTCCACCAGAGCAATACCGTTCCCGTCCCGCCACGCGAGGCAGACCTGCCACGCATCGTTCTCCTACCTGGCATCGTTCACCAACTGCCAGTCGTATCAATCTAGTGTCCGACAGACAGACAATCCTCGGTTCTTTGCTGGCACTGTGGTAATCCCGGACATTGAGAAAACAGTTGCGACCATAAACACAGACGACATCACTCCCAAACTAGACAGTGTACACCTTCCCGCTCGTGTCATCCTACATGCAAGTATCATAAGACCAGTACAACTCACACTACTGAGGAATGTTGTTTCCTAAACTGCCGGCAGTTGGGGGAAGCACCGTGCCCGTATCGGACCAATATGACATAGCAACAGAACACCAACTCCCCCTCTGCCATGTTGGGCCCATAACTTCCTCAGGCTTAGTCATTCTAGGATGGAGTAATGACATACAAACATCACTCTTCATGGACACAGGATCTATAATAAACTTGATTTCTGATACCTCTTTAGACATCATTCAACGACAACGCAAGAAAGTCAGTTTCCTTGAGCCGCCTGACATTCACGTATGTGGTGTAGAAGGCTCAGAATTTAAGGTCAAGGGAAGAGTCACTTTAGAAGTACAAACAGACAAAGCCTTGCTCCCTTTCCCAATAGAATTTCATGTCACTAACGAATTGAAATATCCTGCAGATGCCCTTATTGGCTTACCAACCATGGCACAACACTCCATTGCATTATTACCTGCCTGTGGTAGTATAGACATTTCTGGGTTCCCAGTATACAGTATGGAATGTCCCCATCTTGTATTTACAATAAACTCAATCATTCAGTCCCCCCTGACTCTCGCACTACCTAAGAGTACAGAACAAGACAAGCCATCATCATCATCATCTGAGAATAAAGAGATCATTCCTCCAGTAACTGAGAGCAAGGACATAAATTCCTCAACACTTGATGGTACATCCTCTCAGCATTCAGAAATGGCTCTTCCAAACTCCGCTAACGACAGCACTATACCCGACTCACACATGTCTCGGTTAACTACCCCACAGAGTTTGACTGATGTTCTCCAACACGCAGAGACGAGGCATGCAGTAATGAATATGTGCACAATTTTGTAACCGCATGAGTTCACCAGTCTCTGTTCATGTTGTAAGTGCAAAAGAAGGAGTGGATGTACTAACACTACCTGAGACGTGTTGTGTGAATGGCTTAACTTATGAGTCAGCATGGTGCACGGTCTTAGAGGGCAGTTTATGCTATCTATACTTGCTCAATGTCACTAATGCTCCACTGAAATTTAAAAGTGGTGTAAAGATCGGAGACTTCCTAGTATACCCAGCGGCTGTGAAGGTGTGCCAGGATTCCTCTATCCCTACTGTTCATGCTGATGATGATAGTGACCCAACAGGTATATGTGCCATCCACTCTACGGGATCTGCTCCGACTCGTTCACCTGACCTGCTCTCGAATCTAACTTTCAAGGATTTCTCACAACACAAATCCCAACTGCTCGACCTTTTGCACTCTTACAGAAATGTAGTAGCCTTACCCGGAGAACCGATAGGCGGGACAGACTTTGTCAAACATCACGTAGAACTAATACCAGGAACTCTGTCGATTTACATACCAGCGTATCGGTTACCTCACAGCTAGAGAACACAAACAGATCAGATGGTACAGAAAATATTAGCTCAGGATATTATCGAACCCTCCTTCAGTTCATGGAATAGCCCTCTTTTCTTAGTCCCAAAGAAGGATGGCAACTTTAGACCAGTAGTGGACTACCACAAAGTAAATTCTGTAACTGTTCCAGACCGTTTCCCATTACCCGTCCTCACAGATTTGCTAGAATCACTAGGTGAAAATAACGTAGTCTTTTCATCCCTAGACCTTCTCAGTGGCTACTGGCAGGTCAAAATGGAAGAATCCTCTCACCCAATAACAGCCTTCAGTACCCCTTCCGGATGTTTTCACTTTAAGAGACTTCCTTTTGGTTTGAGGAATGCTCCTTCAGTATGCATGTGACTTATCCATTCGGTCTTCAGCGGCATGATGGGACACAACACTCTTTTTGCTTACCTAGATGATATCACTGTTGTGAGTAAATCAATCTCTGAACATTTTGCCAAACTACAACAAGTATTTGAATGCCTACAGCTAGCAGGCCTGAAAATCAACCTCAGTAAATGTGACTTCCTGAGAAAGAAAATCAACTTTCCAGGACATGTCGTCGATGCACAAGGCATTCATACTAATGACGACAAAACTAAGGCGATCATCAATTTCCCAGAACCTGCCACTATCGATGCTGTAAGAAGTTTCCTGGGCCTAAGTAGTTACTATCGTAGATTCATTAACCACTAAACTGCGGGGTTCTTCGAGGCGTTTCTTACCCAACCCGTCAGTGGTAATTCGTGCTCCAACTGACTTTTTTCAAATATTTGCCAAAAATCCGTTTTTTGTCCTAGAAAAATAATTAAATATGCATACGGCACATACCTTCAGCTTTATCGTGAGATCTTTAGCACTCGTCAACTATTGTATGACTTCTGGAGACTTCCGAAGTTGGCTCACAAAATCTCCACATTTACACTTCCCAACAGCCCGTACTATTTATACCAATGCCTTATATTATCACTAGAAACACTAATCTATTATTTCCCAATTGGTCTGATCCCTTGCCATCGACCGTCACGAGAGTGATGCCCTGTGGTTAAGGACTATGCAAAGATCACCTCTCCTCTAACCCACTAACTAAAGAATGTACCCTTTGCATGGACTAACGATCACTCACAGGCTTTCTAAGCACTAAAGACAGCTCTTGTAAATGCCCCAATTTTAGCATTCCCTGATTATACAAAACCCTTTCTCCTATGCACAGACGCCTCAGCCACAGGACTTGGTGCAGTTTTGATGCAACTCGATCAAGCATCAAGAAAGCGTGTAATAGTGTATGCTAGTCGCGCCCTTACGACCGCTGAACATAAATACAGGGTCACAGATCTAGAGGCTTTAGCGGTGGTCTGGTCCATGAAACGTTTCAGAGATATAGTATATGGTTATCCAGTGCATATCCAGACAGACCACCTCCCTCTATGTGCTTTGTTTAACCCCTACACCGCAGGGTTGTTGGAGGTTCACCGTGCCATTCCAGCTGGGATATTCGCACTCCAACTGATTTTTTTTAAATATTTGCCAAAAATCAGTTATTAGTCCTAGTATTATAATTACATATGCATATGGCACATACCTTCAGCTTTCTCCTGGGATGTTTTTTTAGCACTCGTTGACTACCGTAGGACTTGTGGAGACTTCTGAAGTTGGGTAACTAAGTCTTCACTTTATACTTCCTGACATCCCCTAATCTGAATACCACTGCCAGATATTATCACTAGAAACACTATTCAATGATTTCCAAGTAGTTTGGAATCCATAATAAAAATGAAAAACACTGTGAAAGCAATGTAAAATACGAGCGCATACGAGCCTCCCACTCGCGCTAATTCGCCGCTTGTATTCTGTCATTTCTTACTCATACACACACTCACACTTTATTATTTCTAGTACTTTATTACACTTATATATATCTACAGTCCTTTACCGCTTCCCACACGATGTTTAGTAGGGGTAGAGGTCACAGGGCCTTTTATAACAGGCGCAAAAGCAGCAGAACTGGAGGGGCGTCATTTCAGCGTGAAGGATGAGACCAAACTGACTGTATCTCGGTAGCAAAGAGTTGAAAATGTCAGCTGCTAATGTATATGCTAAGAAATAAGTCATAGGAAATCTAGACAATACATAATAAATTAGGTAATTCCAGGTGAATATAAATATCACTCAGGCTTCTCCCTTCCTTTCTTATATACATTTATATTACGAGAGTAGCTCATACGGCATATTTCACGGGAAAAAAAAGCAGGGGAAATTAGCGAACGAGTGCAGGTTGGATGTTGCCAAGTGATAATTAGCAATTCCAGGTGTATGGCACTATGAATTACCTCATTTCATATATATATATATATATATTTTTGTATAAGAATAGGGCAAAGGGCTCATTTCAATGGATGAAAACAGTGGAAAAATCCGGGGAAGATTTACTTAGCGCAGAGTGGCTGAGCAGACAACACAAGAGGGTAATGGAGGGGAGGTAGGGAGGGGAGCCTAGAATGGGGGAAAATGGCTAAATTGTCAACAACAGATGGGAGTACTGATGACATTAGCAGTTCTGACTATTGTTGGACATTGGCAGTGCTGATAGATGATACAAGTCTCCACCTGAAAGCCCGGGGTAATTAAAAATAACTCAGAGTCACTCAAGTGACGCCCCACGGTATGATCCACTGCACTCGAACGGCACGAAAGTGACGACCCGCGGTTAAAGGGTTAAGGGATGCAACCTCACAGGTAGGTTAGCTAGATGGTCCATCACCATCCAGGACTTCAATCCCACCTTTCAGTATGTCCCAGGAAAATCGAATGTAGTCGCAGATGCACTCTCACGTCATGTAGCAGCAGCTATCACATCACTGCAGCCCAATGTAACTGTAGCACCAGTTGAGCAGGGCAGTACTCCCAAGGAGGATGGAAAGCTGATGACAGGGAGAGCTGGAGCTCCCGTTTCATCAGCCCTCAGGACTTGTTCCTGACCATCCTCCTTTGCTGAACTTTTTCAGTGTCTCAGTTACACAGAGAGTAGACCAGCATGCTCTCCATTACAAGTTTCTCTAACTGTCAACACCAAACTACATACACGCTACACATCACACTTCCTTTTCAAAATTATCTTCGAAAATGGCCCACAAAAATCATGCCTCGGAGTCCCCGGGGGAGGGACCATAAATGCCCCCACCATCTGCCCCACTCCCGGTGACGACTCAAAGAGCTGCCTGGAACCACTGTCTTTCTCACTCCTTCTTCATTTCTGTAACATTCACGGCCTTTCCTCTAACTTTCACGCTGTCGAGCACCACCTCTTCTCCTCTAAACCTCACCTTCTCTTTCTCACTGAGACT
>JAGKTI010035049.1:0-11337 GCA_018397915.1 Birgus latro | reverse complement strand
TCCACAGGTCTATACATCTATACGGAAAACTATATTTCTTGATGTCCTTCGAGCAGCTTGGCTTCTTTAGTTTCATTCCATGTCCTCTTGTTGCTCTCTCATCCCACACAAACAGATTTTCTCTGTCAATTTTATCTACTCCTATCATGGTTCTGAACACTGCAATCATGTCACCCCTCTCTCTCCTTTCCTCTAAGGAGGGCAAATCCAGCCTTTCCAGCCTCTCCCTGTATGGCAAATCTGCCAGACTAGGGACCATCTTGGTTGCTGTTCTTTGTATTCTCTCAATCTTGGTTATATCTTTCTTTTTGTGTGGGGACCACACTACTGCTGCATATTCTAACCTGGGCCGGATCATGGCCACTATCAATTTTTTCATCATCTCCTCATCCATGTAATGAAATGCCACTCTTATATTGGTCAAGAGTTTATATGTCTCTCTCACTATCTTATTTATGTGCTTTTCAGGTGACAAACTATCCTGGACCAGCACTCCCAAATCTTTCTCTTCTCTCGCTTTTCTAATTGGTTCATTACCCATCAAATAATTCAATGATGGCCTCTTGGTACTTTTACCCATTTCCAATATTTTACATTTTTTTGCATTGAATTTCATTTCCCACATCCGGCTCCAATCATATATCCTATCCAGATCCTCCTGTAGCATTTTACAGTCCTCTTCATCCTCTACCTTTCTCAAGATCTTTGCATCATCAGCAAACAGGCTTGTGTAGCTGTTCACTCTATCTACCATATCATTTACATAAATCAAGAACATTACTGGTGCCAACACCGAGCCCTGTGGGACACCACTTGTTACTTCCCTCCATCCAGATGTCCTGTCCTTTATTACTGTCCTCATTTGTCTGTCACTCAAAAAGTCTCTCATCCATTCCAGGAGGCTTCCCTTCAGTCCTCCTATATGCTCTAATTTCCATAATAGTCTCTTGTTGGGTACTTTGTCGAAGGCCTTCTCCAAATCTAGGTACACACAATCCACCCAACCGTCTCTCTCCTGTAGCACGTCAATCGCCCTTGAGTAGAAGCTCAACAAGTTGGAAACACATGACCTTCCACTTCTGAATCCAAACTGACTTTCAGTCAAAATATTAATCTCTTCCAGATATTTTATCCATCTATCTTTCAGGATTCTCTCACACAATTTCGCAACCATGCTGGTTAGGGACACTGGTCTATAATTCAGGGGTTCTTCCTTGTTTCCTCCCTTATAGATTGGCACCACATTTGCCCTCTTCCATTCCCGAGGCACTTTCCCCTCTTCCAAGGAGCACACAATTAAATTGTGAATCTTATCCGCCAGTTGTTCTCTGCATTCCTTCAGTACCCAATTAGAGATTCCATCCGGTCCTGGGGCCTTCCTTACATCTTGAGCTCCCAGTAATTTATACACTTCCTGCACTTCCACTTTTATATCTTTTATCACTACATTTCTAATCACTTCCTCTCCTTCCACAAACTCCCTTTCCTTAGTGAAAACCGATTGGAAGCATTTGTTCATTACTTCAGCTTGCATTACTGCATCCTTGTAGACCTCTCCTTCTACTATCAGTTTGGTGATTCCTTCCCTTTGCTTCAATTTGCCATTAACAAATCTATAAAACAATTTGGGTTCATCCTTACATTTGTCAATTATACCTTTTTCAAAGTTCCTTTCTTCCTCTCTACGTATTCCTGTATATTCATTTCTAGTTCTTTTATATTCTTCCTTTGTTCTGATATTACCTCTCTTTTTCCATTGGTTCCATGCCTTGTCCCTCTCTTTTTTTGCTATTATACACCTTCTATTAAACCACACCTTTTTCCTGTTTTCTTTCCCACTTACTCTTGGCACATATTTTTCCACTCCCAAATTGTAGAGGTCCAAAAAGATATCCCACTTCCTTTGTATCTCTCTTGTTTCTCTGAACCCTCTCCAGTCCGCATTTTCAAAAAATTTTCTCAATTCTGCAAAGTTTGCTTTCCCAAAGTTGTATCGTCCTTGCCTATAAAGCTCATCTCTTGGCACCATGTTCCCTATCATCATCTGGAACTCAATGACCACATGATCACTCTTTCCTATAGGACACAGATAATTTAATGATTCAATTACATCAGGCTCCCTGGATAGTAGCAAATCTAATCTTGCTGGTGTGTCATCACCTCTGAATCGTGTCTCTTCTTTAACCCACTGTGTCATTACATTATTCATTGCTATATTTAACAATTTTGTGCCCCACGAATCTTCGCTGCCTCCCGAGTCCCATTCCTCCCAGTTCACCTCTTTACAATTAAAGTCACCCATTAGGATTATATTGTTGCTTTTCTCGATCACTTTCTGTAGATAACTAACCATGTCTGACAACATCTCCTGGTATTCATCGTCATTCCATGCTCTCGTCTTAGGGGGAACATATACCACTGCCATATCTCTCTTACCATTCTCCCCAGTTTCTAATTTCAAATTTATGGCTTCGGCCCTGCCCTCTGCCATTTCCACAGTATCTACGTTTATATTGTCCTTCACTGCTATCATCACTCCTCCTCCCATTTTTTCTTTTCTGTCTCTTCTCCATAATTTGTATTTCCCACCTCCCATATGAATATCAATATCTTCTTTCAATTTAGTTTCTACAAAGCACATAACATCAGGTTCGTGTGCCCTCAAAAAATCATTGATTTCTAACCTTGCCGATATTAGTCCATCAATGTTTGTGTACGCCACTTTCAAACTTTTTTCATCGTTTTTTATACTCTCGTCTCCCCTTCCTTCCGTCGATACCACTTTCTCAATTTCTGGTCCATAACTCTCCAATAGAACTTTGTCTTCTCTTTCTCCGTTCGTTGTTCGTTTTTTATCTTTGCTTCCTTTACTAACTCCTTTAATTTAGCTCTTTCCTCTTCATTTGCATCTCTCCTAATCCAAACATTTTTAAACCCCTCTTTCTCTGACAATTTCCACGTTCTACTTATGATTTCATTCACTATTACTTGGGACTTAAACTTTACTTTCATGGGCCTTGCCCCACCATCCTCGTACTTTCCTAACCTAAACACTTCTTCAATCTCTTCTTGGGCTTCATTGTTTCCTTCCATAACCAGTGATATTATTTCTTTAGCCTTGCTCAGTTCCTCTCTTTCTCTTTCAGATCTCACTGTCATTCGTTTTTCTTTTAATCCTGAAATTATCACACATTTTTTCTTGTCTGCTACATCCCTAACCAAAGATTCTCTACTTCTTAGTACTCTAACCACTTCCTTTTCCACTTTTTCCTTACTTTGTTGCTCTATGATTTCCTTCAAATTTACATTTCCTTCCTCCTGTATTTTCTTCCACCCCTTATGTTGCTCCTTGATTTCCTGAATATGCTCATCTTGCCTCCTCGATTTTGATTCGTATTCATCTAGTTTACTTTTTATTCTGTCCCTTTCTTCTTCCAAATTCTTATTCTCCCTCTTCAGCTGTTTTATTTCATTTGATGCGGATTCATTATTCGCCTTTAATTCTGTAACTTCTTTTTCTTGTTCCTCACTACGTGTGCTAACCTTTTCCAGTCTATTCTGTAGGACTTTGATCTCTCTCTCTTGCTCTATGGTCCGTTCCTGCAGCTGCTTAATTACTTCCCATACCTTTTTTAACTCCTGGACATTCCTCTCCGCCGTTTTCTCTACTCCTGCTACTCTTGTTTGTTGCAGCTTATCACTTCCTTTGCCAACATTTAGCTCGGAGAAGCCCGCAAATTCCCCCTCGCCAGTTGTAAACAATCCTCCGTCTCTCTCCGCCATGATGCAACCATATGGAATCTTTCTTTTTCACTTTGTCTCGTATTTTTCGGGCCGAAACTTGTGTTTTTTTAAACTAATATCCGACGGGACCACCACTCACGCATTCAACCACATAATCACAATAGGCTATCTCCTTTTCGCTGATAGTTCTGCGATTATTTCCCCTCGATCAAGGAGCAGCTCCGTCTCTCTCCCTCTACGACCCGTGTGTGTGTGTGTGTGTGTGTGTGTTTTTATGCAAGGAAGAAAGAACCAAAGGCCAGGGCCCGCATACTGTTCCTTCCTAGAAAAAGCAAAAACAATACAAAAGAGAGCCAAATTCAAGATCCATTCATTACGAGATGCCTCGACACATGTTTGAAAGACTAGAGATTATAGGAAGTAGGGAATACAGACAGAGGAAGACAGTTCCAGAGTTAACCAGTTGCATAAATGAAGGACTGGGAGTAACGGTTAACTCTTGTATTAGAGAGTTGGACAGAAAAGGGATGAGAGTTTGTTGCTAGACGGGTACTACGTGCCCGTCGTAGAGGTGGAGGGATGCAAGCAGACAGTTCAGAGGAACAGTAACCGTTGAAGTAGCGATAGAAGAGAGATAAAGATGCAACAGTGCAGCGAAGAGACAAAGGTTGATGGGAATCAGTAAGAGGAAGAGAGTTAATGAGACAAAAAGCCTTTGACTTCACCCTATTGAGAAGAGCTGCATGTGGGGAGCCTCCCCACACATGAGAGTTGTACTCCATACACGGGCGAATAAAACCCGTGTACAAGGTCGACAACTGTGCAGGGGTAAAGAAAGTTCGGAGTTGGCTTAGCACACCTAATCTCTTGGAAGCAGATTTCAGAAAAGATGTAATATGTTCTTTCCAAGACAAATCTCGAGAGAATGAAACCCCAAGCATGTGTGTGTGTGTGTATTTAACATGACAAAAACTAACCAGTCTGTTCTTGTTCTGCTAGACTGAGCAGTCCTTGTTATAATGGCATGCCATCCTAATAGAGTTACTGTATGCTGCCTCATGTCATCAGCCTGGGTCCTGCTTACCCATCATTTTTCTTGAGGCAGGAGAATGTCATGGTGTACGGTGCAATATGCTATACGGGTACTGTATTGGTAACAGCAACGGTGTAACTAAAACTTGCCTACATACGTTACAACTTCAATCCCATCAACTCCCCATGATAAAGGAGGATATGAACTGCCAAATCACACTGCTAATATGACAACATAGTCAGAGGGTTCCAAATCAACCATGGTAAAGTACAGTACAGTTGTCCACTGTAAGTCAAAAGTTTTTGCTATTTGCTCTTGATTTTATTGTAATTTACCCTGTTGTATTCCATCATATTACAGTATCAGCAAGTTGTCCTGGTTTGAAACAGCAGTTTTAGTACATCTCACCTCATGACGGCAATAAGGCCGGGTGGCATAAACTTGCCAGAGTTGAGGAAGCGCATCCCCATAATGCCTCCCAGGACTGTGCTGGTGCCCAGGGTGAGGTAGTAGTTGGATGGGTTGGCACTCAGCTGGTAGGCACCAAAGCCAAGCAGTGACCCAAACAACAACCCTGCACCCAACGATGGAACACTCCCTGTCACACAAAAACTTGAGTCAATATCATGCCTGGCTACCACCTATATTTAATCTACCTATAACACTGTGTAACATACTTAAACCAATCTTTTGTTTATGTCGATTTTAACACTATTTCTGATCAATGTCAATGCGTAGATTCCAAATATGGTATTTGTTTTTGTGTAAATCTAGAGTTACATGAATTATGCAACAACTATGCATCGTACAAGGCCAGGAACTGCAATTTGTTACCATTTCGAGAATGTTGAGAATGTCAAAGAATTTATAAATTTCCAGGTGTATATACTGAATATACCTAGAAAATGAGCAAACAGTAACATCACAAGGAATGCAGGGCACAGTACTTAGAAATACACTTTTGACCTTGACTTTCTTCTGTAGCTGTGATGACAATTGCACAACAATCCACAAACATAATCACCCATCATTGCCTCATTCCACCTGCCCTGATATCTGGTTTCCATCAGCAGAATGTCCAGGTGGAACCATTCGCCATGCTCCTCACTGACTGCACCCAAGTTGCTTTTGAAGAAATCAAGGTGGGAATGCAGACAGTGCAATTTGATTGACATTCTGCATCCAAGCCGGTGGAATGCGCCGATCATTGACAAGCTGTGCGGAATCTGGTCTCCTCTGGTTACCAAGAAAACACCACAACCCCTCAGAAAGCTTTCCAAGCACGCTCTTCATCACTGGTCATTTTGCCCTGGAGTTCACAATTTGCAAGCATTCTTCGAACTTCCGGCACAGTGAATATGCCAGATGTCACCTTTGCCACACTCAACTTGGGAAACATTGATTAGATAAGCAGAAACGCATTGCCATCCTTGTCGACGGCTTTCACGAATTGTTTCACAAGACCAAGTTTTATATGTAGGGGCGGCAGCAATACTTTCTCTCTGGAGATCAGGGGAGCTCTCATAATGCTGCACAAGCCTGGTGTGAGATTCTCTCTAAGAGGCCAATCTTTCTTCGTGAAATGCTCTGCATCGCTCTGGCTGTCCCACAAGCATAAAAAACATCTACCTATCTATCTATTGCCAGACGCCTCAATCCCATAAGGGGTGGCCACAAACAAATCGCCTTCATGTCGCTCTGTCCCCCGCCATTTCACTGCCCTGCACCCAGCTCACACCCCTCTCTCTCATATACCTCTCCACTCCATCCCTCCATCTCAACCTTGGCCTTCCCCTCCCTCTCCCTCCCCTCCACCTCACTCACATACACTCTCCTCGTCAGTCTCTCACTCCATCCTCTCCACATGGCCAAACCACCTTAATGTGTTTCTCCTAATGCTTCCTATCACATCCACATCACAACACTCCTTCACTTCCTCATTTGTCAGTCTGTCTCTCCACGTGACTCCACATGCTCCTCTCAAGTAACTCATTTCCACTGCTCTCACTCTTGACTTCTGTCCCTCCAACAAGGTCCAAGCTTCACTTCCATGTTACAGTTGGTATCACAATACTGTCTTTCAGCAGCTTTTTCACTTCCATGTTCACTTCCCTATTTCTTATCACTGCTTTCAAGGAACCAGCAACCTTTCTTCTCTGCTGCACCCTTTCAAGCACTTCACCCTCCAAACTTCCATCGTTACTCATCACACTACCCAAGTACTTAAATGCACTCACATTCTCCACATCCTCCCCATCCAGTCTCACTGTACATTCACTGACTTCACTTCTCTCGAAGACCATCACTTTACTCTTCCCCACATTCACCTTTAGATTCCATTTCTTACACACTCTCCCAAACTCATCTACCAAGCCTTGAATCTCCTTTTTGTCTTCACTCAACAACACAGTATCATCTACAAACAACAGTACTGGGAGTTTCCAAACACTGCCCTCTCTCACTAGGGCCACTCCTACATCCACTGCCCTACCTATATATCTCTTTTATAACCCCATCCATATACATATTGAACAACCATGGAGACATGACACATCCCTGTTTCAATCCAACCTTCAAATGGAAATTTTCACCAAGTTCACCATCCACACACACTGCAGCCTTTGCACCCTCACACATACTCTTCATGGCCTTTAACAACTTCCCATCTACTCCATATATTCTTAATACCTTCCACAATCCTTGTCTATCCACCCTGTCATACGCTTTCTCCAAATCCATGAAGGCTGTATACAACTTCTTTCCCTTCTCTAGAAACTTTTCCACTAAAGAGCTAAGAATGAATATCTAATCTACACAACCTCTTCCCTTCCTAAAGACCTCCCTGTTCTTCTCCAACTAATTCCTCTGTTATTTCCCTAACTCTGTCAATAAGTATCCTACCATATACTTTTCCCATTACACTAAGAAGGAAAATACCCCTATGATTACCACACACTTCTTTTTCCCCTCTTCCAATACTCCGGGACACTACCTTCCTACCAGGCCAATCTGCACACTTTCCACATCCATTCTATTACTATCTCTCCCCCATACTTCAGCATTTCACCACACACTCCATCAATTCCTGGGGCTTTCCTCATTTTAACCTTCTTCATTGCTTCCACAAACTCCATGCTACTGATTTCTTCCTCTCTTCCCACATCCCTCCTTCTCCCAGTCATTCCCCGGCCACTTATACTTGCATTACTTTCATTCTCCATCTTCAACAATTCATTAAAGTGTTTTCTCCATCTATTCATATTCACTTTTTCTCCCTTCTCCACAAGTAATCTACCATTTTTATCTTTCACTCCCCAACTAATTTCTTTGGCACCCTATCTAACTCTCTTTATCTCTTTCCAGAACATTTTCTTACATTCCCTCCACTTTGCACTCAAATTCCTTCCAAATTCCTCATCCACTCTCTTCTTACTAATCTTTTCACCTCTCTCCTCCTCTCTACATATAATTCTCTCTTCCGTCTCTCAACTTCTTCGACGCCCCTGTTCCTCATCCACTCACTATATGCTTTCTTCTTTTGTGTCACAGCCTCTCTCACCTCTTCAGTCCACCATGCTGTTCCCTGAACCCCCTTTCGTCTTCTCTTCACCCCACACACCACCTCACATGCTGCACAGATTTCTTCTGTAAATATCTTGCACACACCTTCCACTTCCCCCATCTGCTCCAATCTATATTTACCCAATCCCTTCAATATCCGATGTAACAGATCCAAAGGCAGGTCCGGAAATTGGGTCTGTCCGGAAGTTGGGGCAGTGCCTTCTGGACAGGTACTTATGGACCCTAACGCAGCCTAACTCAGAAAACCACCTACATAACTCCCAGCCAGACATGGGTAGCACCTATTTAAGATCCAACATGAAATAAATGAAAAGGAACCAGAGAATGAAGAATCAGAGTAAGGAAAATATTTAGCAGTTGACAGGGTACTGTCACTCCCTACCAGACACGAACAGCACCAGTTTAAGACCCTATTCACACAAATAAGGGACACAAAGCATGAAATAAATGAAATGGAACCAGAGAATGAGGAATTAGAGGTGAGTATGGAAAATATTTAGCAGGTGACTGCATACTTACATGTCCGTGGCCGTTACGAAGATTAACCCACCTCCTCTATGGCTCTGACAGTGGTGAAAATGCTCCTGAAGCACGTACTGTAATCCAGTGTTGTGCTGCTCTTAATCCTTTGCACTGTCAATTATAATTGTTTAACACAGCACATTCTGTTCGTATTTGCACCAAGCCAGTTGCAACACGACAGTTTGCACTATGAACTTAATCCTTTGCTCTCGGAATTCTAATTTCTTAACACTGCACAACACTGTAAATTCCCATGTCGTCTAGTGGCGAGGTATTGCAGTTTATTCACTGTTTATTCACAAAAACGAGAACAAGCGGTAGCCATTGCGACGAGCGGCTAGCCACGATGGTAGCTAAGCGGGACCTGGGGAGGAAGAAGTGTGCGAAAACACAGCTTGCAAGTTCAAAGTACGGTTGAAAAAAAAAAGTCAATTTTTATTTTTTTGCTTTTTTTACGTTTCTGGGCCATTTTGGAGTTCTGAAGGCTCAGGCCCAAAATGTCCAGACATTGGAGTGTCTGGGATTTAGGCGTCTGGTTATTACAGGTATAACCGCCTTGCATTCCAAGTAGGAACGAAATTATTTTGAAATCCCCACAAACCTCCATACTGTGACCAGAGTACTGATCTTTGTCAGACAAATCTTCACTTTCTCATAGCCTTCTTTCATTTCCATAGAATGTGCAACTGCACTGCTGTTATGCAAACGCTGAGCTTTTAGGCTCTTCACGGAACTGTCTATGAAGAGTCGCCATTCTGAGGCTTTGTAATCCACTCCCATGGCTTGGAACAAACCCTTAACATCAAAACAATATCATAACGAGGTTTCTTCACAAAATTTGAAGAAGGATGCAAACTTGCCGAGGTAATTCCTATAACTCAACTTGCAACTGGGATCCAACAAGTTCCATTCACTTAGATGTGACGCCAGCAGCTCAGCATTGGACTTGGTGAATCCTAAATCTCAGACCAAGTCAACCAGTTCTTGCTGACTGGGAAAGTGTGGAGTGTCTCTGGGTCATTCTCCAACATACAATTCATCATCACTTTCCCCTCCGTCATCGACGACGTCCTCGAGGTCAGAGACAACTTCCATTTCCGCAGGAGGGACAGGAATCGCCTACTCATTGTTGTGAGGCACAGGAGAGATCGAACAAGGCAAATTTGGATAAACAATGTTCTTTCTGCCCTTAATGCTCTTCGCACCACTTATATCAACTTTGCAAAAATAACAATCATCGTGGTGATTCGAAGGCTCTCACCACACTCTCGGAGCTGTGAAAGGCATCTTCTTTCTTGCTCCTCACAGCCAAGCTTCACGTGCAAAGTGACAGCTACCACAAGTGTAGTAAGGAGCCCAATCTTTATCTTGATCGCCCATTGCTATGCCATAATTTGGTGTCAAGGTGGATTTTGTGTTTGATCATCTTCAGTCCAATACACTGTATTCTCCACACACATAATAAAACGTATCGGCTGACAGCTTGCAAGAATGTCTAATGGTCATTCTCATCAATAGAAACACCTTTAGGAACAATTAAAAAACATGTTGACCAGCCAAACTAGCAACGTGAGACTAGCTCAATGAATGAACTGACTCGATCCACGTTGCATGATGCAATAATGGTCATATCAGTGACATCTGCATTGATGCAGATTGTGTGTGTGTGTGTGTGTGTGTGACATGGTAAGCGATACGTCAGCCATTACATTGCCGTGAGGTAACAAGACTGGAAATAAACATTGCCAATTGTTGACAAAAACCTAGAGACAAACAAAACATACACCACTGAAATCAGCATGGAAAACTGAGCCCAACGAGGCAAAAAAAATTTTTATAAACAAATTCTTTGTTAAACAATGTAATGTATCTAGGTTCCATCTATCTATACCATCTCTGGCTACCATCCATCTAATCCACCTGTTTATCCTCACAGTTTTGTTAATGAATAATGTCTATCTATCTATAACCAGATGCCATAATCTTGTAAGGGATGGTCATTTGACTTTGAGTTAGTTGTTTTATGGGGAGGGGCACTAACCCTCCATCACACCACTTGCTGACACGTAAGGAACTGATCACCAACAATGTCCACTTTCCTTTCCCTCTCTCTCAGCAGTGAAGGTTGTGTGTGGTATTTGTGGCCCTGGAGAAAGAATACCACAGTGATACAGTACACTTGGAGGCACTGTGCAATGTTTCAGGAGAATACTGAGGAATAGGAGCATTATTTAAAATTTTGTTGTTGTGGCCAGGCTCATCGCAACATGAACCTGGTGGACTGCAGGATGAGGAGCCCTTCTGCAGTCCTCTAGTCTTATGAGAGGCAGGGAGGGAGCTGAGGGATGTTTGTACAGTATAGCCAAGGCGGTGGTTTGATGCCAGCAAGTGATGTCACCCCTTTCCTGCACGTTACTTAAATCTACTTAGGGACATTATGGAGCAAAAGCAACTGC
>JAGKTI010035048.1:0-11337 GCA_018397915.1 Birgus latro | reverse complement strand
TTCCTGAACACAGGCAGCATGTTTCACGTATTTTCACACCAGTTCATATGCATTTATAGCAAAAGTAACAAATTCTATTCCTAAAAACCACCTCTAATACTCCCTGCCCGACTATGGCATAACAGATAACACTTGCCCCTTTCAAGTCAATGACTATTACCGTATGTAAAGTCTCTTACATCTATTTTTCCAATAAGCAAGCCACTATATACTGTATATTTCACACAAATTTACAGTCAAGGCTTCACTTTTTCATACGTATATTTACTCACAGAGCTCGTCAGTCAGGAGGTCTGAGGGAGACGGGAGTGGTGGAACCCCGCCACAGTGAACCCTTTATCGCAGGTAGGCCTAACAGCTGATAACGAACACCAGTGCTTCTCTAGTTATATATCTATGTTCCACCAACATAATCACGTCAAAATATGCTCACAAATAATCTATTATAACACTGAGTCTAACAGGGGCTTTGCCTCGGGCGGGAGGAGGGAGAATTAGTAGGATTTAAAGGGACACACACTCGCGCAACCTCACAGCTTGGCTGCTTGTCAGGTACTGCTCTGCCTAGCTCCGGACACCCCCCCTACACCCCTGACAGTGTGGCCAATGTCTTGCCTTTGGAAGAGACCCGCGGCCGCTAGAATGCACCCAAATTTCACGCAATTCAGCCAAAAACTTTATTTATTTATTTTTTTTTTTGCTTTAAAACGCGATTCGCGTTCGTGTGCGTGGGCATAACCCATCATATGTAACGCGAATCGCGGTACCGTGCACGAGAGGGTTAAGACTCATGCACTCTAAACAATTCACGCTACCCTAGTCACTTCTTATTCGCAAGGCCCCAGTGCTCTTCCTCTTACTTTAGTGGAGCAAATAATTCTTTCCCGGCATTCGCTGGGTGGTGACAGCCTACTCTTGTAACTCTGACTTATAGTGACGGTATCTCTTCTTATTTTCATTAATTAACTAAATGATCCAAAAAATTCTATCCCTACACTGGTGGTAAAGCGGTGGAATCTTCTTATTTCATATACAGTCTAAAATTTCTATCTTTACATTTCCTCGTCCTTCTGCCTATGGGTGACTTTACACTCCCTTTTCTGTTTTTCTTTCCTTCATTCTTTCCTCTTCCTTCTGCCTGTGGGTGACTGTACACTGAGTGACAAGCCAAATGGTTTCCTGTACACCAGGAAACCATTTATTATGCTGGGTGGTAACCATATAACCAAATTTTGGCACCTGGTGGTTTAGTGGGTAATTACAGCGCTCCAACCGGATTGAGCTTGTGAAGGTTGTATCCAAGGGGTGGCTGGGGTTTATTGTTCACGAAATGCCACTCAGGGATGAGTGAAGCTGGTCACTGTCATCTTAAATGTCAGGACCAACTTGCCCAGCCCCAGGTTCCTACGCTCCTCATTGGGCGACACAGGGTTGGATGATTGATAGATAGATAGATAGATAGATAATTTGTATATAATCTCTGAGACGATAGACAGTTTAATAGTTACTTTTTACTTTCACTACTTGAGTACTTCATGAATAAGGTACTTTTTTTTTTTACTTTTGCTTGAGTACATTTAACTTTGGGTATTTCCACTTGTACTTTGAGTAATATTTTGTCAATGTAACAATACTTTTACTTGTGTCAAAGCAGGGTACTTTTTACAACTATGTTTAAGACACGGGACAGTACGAGCTTGACTCATTCCTGTAAAGATACAGTTAGGTAAGAACACACACACACACACACCTACACACACACACACACACACCTACACACACACACACACACTCACACTTACACACACACATACACACACACACACACACTTACACACACACACACACACACACACTTACACACACACACACACACACACACCGCTCGCTGGCGCAGTGGTAGCGTTCTCGCTTGCCATCTGGTAGACGGGAGTTCGCGCCTCGCTCAGGGTGCGAAAAGTTTCACTGACGAAGTGGGTGGTTACTGTCCCCCTTGAGCAAGGGGATGGGTGTGTGCGTGTGTGAAGGTCACAGCCTTGCCCATAGATCGGACTATATGAGCTCTCAGCTCCCTTCCGGGAGGGTAAAAGCTGACGATCACTACCATCAAGTGATCCTGACCGACCCGGTGAGTTACACTATACACTACATAACTCTTCTTCAACCCCTACGAGGTCCTGCCAGCAACTCAACACCCCTGGAGGAAGTGTTTTCAGAAGTTTGTTGATTTGTATATATTTGCCTGCTTCAGTACCTATATATTCTTCACATTTTTTCTTTCTTTTTTTTTTTTTACACAAAGTACAGCTTCAGTATCAGTAACTATGACAAAGACTAGAGGTGATGTTGACATTCCTATAGCAATATAAAAAGAAACCCTCGTGTAAGAAACCCTCGTGTATTTTACAGGTAGACTTTGAATAAAACAAAATAAAACCTCTAGCAAGCGAAAATATGTAGGTGTGGGTGAGACAGGAATAAATGACAGTGCACCTGAAGGTATGTTCTTCTCTTCGGTCCAGGTAATAGTCACGTTGATGTTTTGACAACATCATGAGGAAGAATATAACAGTAAACATCCGTACATGACAAGAAATATAAAGAAAAAGGCATGGAAAGCTTAGTTTTTAGGTAAAGGCACACGAAGCGAATGTTTATTTGTCGTTGCGGTCAAACTATGCACCACTCGGAGGAGTATTCTACCTTTGTCCTCCATGTACTTGAAAACTATTGGGCTAATTGATTTCCTGTAAGGACCATGATAAAGATCAGTGACTTCTACGTATGAACAGCACACAACTATGTAATTTATGTAATGAAAAGTCCTTGTTACGTAGGCGAGGATGTAACGGTTATTGACTGTGCATGACGAAAATGCACCGCAGCCGCGAGTACCCTATAGTTTTTTGCGATTTACTCGGAAACTATGAGAAGTATCAAAGCACGGAGGGGATCAGGAGAAAGCTCATGAAATTCTATAAAATATTATGTGATAAAAAATGTAGGGTATGCGGGAAAACTTTTGCGCTAGAGCTCCCTGAAAAAAAAATAAATGGCTTTTAGTTTTTGGCTATTTACTCAAAAAGTACAAATCGTATCACAACCGAACACACCTCATTAGAAAGCTAATGAAATTCTCTATCAAAACTTCTAATAACATTTTTCTGTACCATGGAAAACATTCGAACGACGATGTTGGGAAGTGAGATGCAAATTCCGAAATGTTTATTCACGGCAGCCTAACGTACTTTTATTCGTTTTTTTTTTTTTTTTTTTTTGCTTATCAGCTAGAACAAACATCGGCGAATAAGATGATGTGGGTTTCAGGGCAATATTTAGAGGTTTGGGTGGCGCAAATAAGGCGAGAATATGTGTAATTTGTGTCCAGCGGTCGGCCTGGCGGCGCGCGCAGCTAAGTAAAATCATGAGCCATGAAAGTTAATAAAACTTACCCGTGCGCGAAATGGTTAAGCCTTCACTCTTGTGTAAATGAGTTATTTCACTCTACTGGATAGTTTATAGAGATGCTGTGCAACAATATACAGTACGGTGAATTGTGCATTAATGTTAATTAGTGGTTTCATTATTAGTGTAGTGTTCTACTGTACTGTGTGCACATCAGTGTTGTGTAGTACTACATAGTACATTAGTGTTTTACAGTATAAAAGTATGCTTTAGGTTGATAGAAAATTATAGTGTGCTTTAATGTTGTAGCTTACAGATGTATACAGTAATGTTAGTGTGTACTAGTGTAAGTGTAAGGTGTAGTGCTATACAGTAGTATAATGTGTTGTGCAGTAGTGTACACTCACAGGACAAGATCCCCTAGGAGAATAGCCTAATAGGTCAAGCCTCCACAACAAAATCCCCTTTCTAATATAGTTTCAAGAAAGGTTATGTTATGTTACGTTAGGTTAATTTAAAATCAAGGTTATGTTTGAGTAGGTCAATTTTTGTTGGGTTAAGTTTGTTTATTTGTGGTTGGGGTTATGGTAAAGTTAGCTTAGTTTTATTTAGGCTCATTTAAGCTTAAGTTAGTGTTGGTTTAAGTTAGGTTATTTTAAGAAATAGGTTAGGTTAGGTTAGTTTAAATGTTGGTTAGAATAGGTTCATTTTCGTTAGGTAAGGTCTGTTTACTTTTGGAATGAGTAATGGTAAAGTTAGCTTTGTTAAACTTAGGGTAGGCTAATTTAGTGTTGGGTGAGTGTTGGGTGAGATAAGGTTAGTTTAAGAATTAGGTTAAGCTTTGGTTACTTTTAGCTTAGACTGGATTATTTTAAACTTAGGTTATTTAAGTTAGGATAGTTTACTATTGGAATGGGGTAGGATAAAGTTAGCTTAATTTATTAGGTTAGGCTAATTTAAGATTATGCTGAGATAGCATATGATACTTTAAGTTGGGTGAAGAGGGCAGGGGGAATTTTGACATTTAAGGGGGAAAGTAATTTTAAAAGCCAAAACGGTCATAAAAGCTTGTTATGTTGGTTAGATTTTATGGTTTATGGCTTTTGCTTTGTGCTTTCTAAGAGCAGGGACAAAATTTGGATCCTCACATAATTGATATACCCACAGAAAAGTACAAAATCTTATTTAATATTCCCATAACATACTAAAAATTTCCCCTAAGCCATAAAATTTTAAGATTAACTCTTGAGTACATATTTATTCAAAACTTCCGAGGAGGGATGTAATCGCCTCTTGGGAGCTAGAAAGGAATTATCCGGTATTTTCTGGCAAACGTGAGGAATGACCAAGAACAGTATGTGAAACTCTGACCAAATTAAGCTTGGATAAATTTAGCTTGTTAGGTCAGTTATTTTTTTTTTTTGCTTAGTTTAGCTTGTTTGATGTGACTTATGTTTGTTCAGCTAAGTTTTCTTAGGTTAGGTTATTTAGTCAGGCAAGGTTAGGTTGTTAGGTAAGGTTAAGTTGTTCGGTTAAGGTTAGGTTAAGTTGGCTGGCCTAGCTTAGGTTGTTCAGTTACCTTAGGTCAGGTTACTTTAGGTTGTTAGGTCAGGATAGGTTATTGATAAACAAATAAAAGATATAATACACAAATTTATTTTCTTTGCTGGAACTTTTATCCCAGGGTGCTTTGTTCGACATATCACGTTCACTAGTGTACAGTGTACAGCAGTGTCAATTTAGTTTTGCACAACGCACATTTATACAGTAGTAATGTTGTACAGCTGTAATTATAATGATAGGAGTAATTCAGTCTGTACAGTATACTGAAGGTAATCCCTTATGGGACAAAGGCGTATAGCAATAGATACATTGATACAGTACTGCTGCACAACATGCGGCAGTAGTTGTTCTAGTAATAATGTGGGTAATGTTTTCTGCTCACTGCACTTCCCAAACTGACAAACACAAATATTTCATTCAAGCCTGACCTCTGTTTTGCTTTTGAGTTCTCGTCAGCTGACAGTCAGTGTCACCAAACACGATGATTGGCTGAAGCTTCTAGGCAGAGAAGCACACTGTGTTGTGATTGGCCAAAGCGATCATCAGCTGAGCAGGGAAAAATTCCCCCAAATTCAGCGAGTTCTTCCTCGCCCTTAGCCTTACGGTCACTGTACGATGGTGGGAGAAATGTTAGTGCATAGCAAAACACCGACCATCGTACGGGGACCGTAGCAGTGGTGCCCTTACGGGTACCTTACGGGGACACATTAGTGCATCCACCCCAAGAAGGGTAGAAAGGTCATAAGAGGATGGATGGAAAAAAGTCAGAATATATGAGAGAAGTGGAGAAGCGACTGGGTTAAATAATATGATTTGGAGCAGATGGGAAGGTGGAAGGTGTGTGCAAGATATTCATAGAAGAAATCTGTGCAGCATGAAAGGTGCTGTGTGGAATGACGAGACGACGAAATGGGGTGCAGGGAACAGCATTGTGGAATGAAGAGGTGGAACATGTTGTGGCACAAAGGAAGAAAGCATAAAGTGAGCTGATGGGAAGCAGAGGCATGGGGGAAGTTGAGAGAGGGAAGAGAGAGTTATATGTAGAAAGGATAAGAGAGGTGAAAAGATCAAGTAAGGGAGGGTAAGATGAGAGTGGATGAGGACTTTGCAAGGAAATTGAGATTAACGTGGAGGGAATGTAAGAAAATGTTCTGGAAGGAGGTAAAGAGTTAGACAGGGTGATGAAGAAATCAGTAAAGGAGTGAAAGATAAAAATGGAAGACTGATAGTGGAAATGGGAGAAAAAGTAGGCAGATTAAAAGCATTGTTAAACAGAGAATGAAAGCAATGTGAGTATAAGTGGCTGGACAATGGCTGAGAAAAGGAGGGAGGTGAGAAAGGGAGGAAGAGATCACTAAGATGGTAGCAGTGGAAGCAATGAAGAAAGTCAAAATGGGGAACACCCCAGGAACTGATGGAGCTTGTAGTGAAATGCTGAACCATGGGGGAGAGAGAGTGGTAGAATGGATATGTAAGATGTGCAGATTGCCTGGGAGGAAGGTAGAGTCCTTGGAAGTCAGGTATAATTATTCCCCTGAACAGAGGAAAAGGGGAAAAAGAAGTGTGTGGTAGGCACTGAGGCATTTGTCTTCTTAGTGTAATAGGAAAAGTATATGATAGGTTACTTATTGACAGACTTAGGGAGATAATAGAGGAACTGGTTGGAGAACAAGAGGGAGGTTTTGGGAAGGAAACAGGTTGAGCAGAACAGATATTCATTGTTAGATCTTTAGTGAAAAAGTTTCTAGAGAATGGAAAGAAATTTTAGGTGACCTTCATTGATTTGAAGAAAGCATGTGAAAGTGGACAGACAAGGAATGTGGAAAATATTATGAATATATGGAGCAAATGGGAAGTTGAATGCTGTGAAGAGTATATATGAGGGTGCTAAGGCTGCAGTGCATATGGATAGTGAACTGAGTGGATCTTTCTATCTGAATGTTGGACTGAAACAGGGAAGTGTCATGTCTCCTTGGTTGTTCAGCGTATACATGGATACATGGATGGGGTTATAACAGAGACACGAGGTAGGGCAGTGGATGTTGGAGGGGCCCTAATGAGAGAGGGCAGGGTATGGAAACTTCCTGTACTGTTGTTTACAGATAATACTGTATTATTAACCCTTTCGTGCATGATGACGCGTTAGGCGCAATATGGGTCTTTCAGCGTAAATGCACGATGACGACAAATACGTCATAAAGGGCTAGAAAATTATGCCAAAAATAAAGTTTTTGGCCAATTGGCGTCATTTTTGGTGACGTCATAGCTTGCCTGGCTCTCGTAGAAAGTAATGAGTTGACAACTCTGGGACCCACGACAGGTGACAGCATTGACAGGTTAATTAATACCACACTGGCTGTTGGGAGAAATTAGCGCGTGGCTCTGTCCCTTTAAATCCTCCTCCATTTCCCCTGTCCCGGGCATGCACCATCATCCACCATACCAATAGTGCCTGTTTCGACTGTTTGGGCAATATTGTGATTAGATTTGGTGTTTGTATTAGGGAAATAGGTGTTTGTGATTCGTTCCTGGTGGTTATCAGCCGCTGGCCCAACGAAGATTTTCGCCGTGTCCCTACAACAACCCTTCCTCTGCCCTGCACCAAATGTGAGTATTCAACTATTGAAACAGTGACAGTGATTCAGGTGAATATATGTGCAATAGCTAATGAGCAAGGGTTTGGTGAAGTGTGCAGCAGCTTTATATTGGGGGAAGCGAAAAACCACCTTACGACACGGCGTAATGAACGGAATAATTGCCCAGGTGTATGTGAAATCATTGTTTTATGCTGCTATATCTGTGTTAGTGTTACTGTGCAATAAAAATGAGTACAATGCAACAAGTGTAATAGGGGAGGCGATAGCTCGATCGGTAGAGAGTTGGCTTGCAGTCCCGAGGGACCCAGGTTCGAATCCTCACTGAGGCAGGGAACAGTTTAAAGATTTGAATTTCATTAAATCAGGCTTTACTGATCTACCAGAAGACCCGCCGACATGTCGTAAAAATAACCCCGCTAATACCAATACACCAGTCCTGTATGAGACAACCCTAGCATGTATTCAATATGGACGGTGGGTGTTAGCGCCGAAGTGGTGACATGTAGAGGTTAGGAGGACGGCTGGGCCTTGATAGCAGGCTGTAAAGCCTATGCCCAGAGTCGGACACATAAAAAAAAAAAAGTGATAAAATATTGGCCAGGGCATGAGTCATGTACGCTGTTGCCATGACGAGGTGAAAATAGAGGAGGATTAGGGATATTTTATTTTATGTTATAACATTATTCTTAATGCTTCTTGTGTGGTATAAAGTACGATTGTTATAGTGATATGTTCAGCGTATGCATGTGTGGAAAAATGTAAACACTGCAACACGTGCCCGTCAGAAAATATCATATGCGATACCTGAGTTGTTGTACAGGTGACCTACAGAGCATGTTCATGTTGTGTTGTTCTGAACTATAATTGTGCGATAGATTTCGTAATATGTAATGTGGAAAGAGAAAGAGTAAAGCATGTGCTCGTACGAAAAACATCGTCACCTAAACACGCGAGTGTAACACAAAGGTAGCGAAATGAAACGTGAACTACGTAACACCTGAATGTACTTTTAGTCGTGAAATAGACTGTATTTCTGAAAAAAATGATAGATTTTGTAATATATAATGTGGAAAGAGAAAGAGTGAATCAAGTGCTCATAAGAAAAACATCGTCACCTAAACACATGAGTGTAACACAAAGGTAGTGAAATGAAATATGAACTATGTAACACCTGCATGTACTTTTAGTGGTGAAATAGACTGTATTTCTGAGAAAAAAAAAGGTTTTGTAATGTGTTATGTGGTAAGAGAAAGAGTGAACCACGTGCTTGTAAGAAAGACGTCGTCCGCTTACGCCTGACCTAGCGAAATCAAACGTGAACCACGTAACACCTGGATGTGCTTTTAGTGGTGAAATAGACTGCATTTCTGAAAAAAAAGATAGATTTTGTAATGTGAAATGCGGAAAGAGAAAGAGAGAAGCACGTGCTCGTAAGAAAAACATCGTCACCTAAACACGTGAGTGTAGCGCAAAGGTAGCTAAATGGAATGTGAACTACGTAACACCTGCATGTACTTTTATTGGTGAAATAGACTTTATTTCTGAAAAAATGATAGGTTTTGTAATGTGTAATGTGGAAAGAGGAAGAGAGAAGCACGTGGTCGTAAGAAAGACGTCGTCACGTAAACACCTGAGTTTAGTGCAAAGATAGCGAAATCAAACGTGAACTGCGAAACACCTGCATGTACTTTTGGTGGTCAAGTATACTGAATTTCTCAAAAAATGGTAAATTTTGTAATATGGAAAGAGAAAGAGTGAACCACGTGCTCGTAAGAAAGATGTCGTCTGCTTACACCTGACCTACCGCAAAGGTTGTGAAATCCAACGTGAGAAACGAAACACCTGCATGTAGTTTTTGTGGTGAAATATACTGAATTTCTCAAAAAATGGTAGATTTTGTAATGTGTAATGTGGAAAGAGAAAGAGAGAAGCACGTGGTTGTAAGAAAGACGTCGTCACTTAAGTGAAGAAGAAAGTAAACAGTGCTTGGTGAATGATTTTGGGAGAGTGTATATGGAAATGAATTTGAAGGTGACTGTAGGGAATAGAAAAGTTATGGTCTTCGAAAGAAATGAAGTCACTGAATGTACAGTGAGATTGGATAATGAGGAAATAGAAAATGTGAGTGCATTTAGGTACTTGGGTAGCGTGATGAGTAAAGGGGGAAGTTTGGAGGATGAAGTGCTTGAAAGGGTCCAACAAGGAAGAAATGATAAGAGAGAAGTGAGCACAGAAGCATAAAAGTTGGTGCATGATTGTATTTTGATAACTCTAGCGTATGGAAGTGAAGCTTGGACGTTGATGAGAAAGTGAAGGAACGCAGTGGTGTGGATGTGGATGTGATAGAAAGTGTTAGAAGTACACTGAGGTCGTTTGGCCATATGGAGAGGATGGAGAGCGAGAGACTAACGAGGAGAATGTATGTGAGGTGGAGGGGGGAAGAGGGAGGGGGAGGCCGAGGATGAGATCGAGGGATGAATTGGAGAGGTATATGAGGGAGGAAGGTGTGAGCTTGGAGGAGGGCAATGAAATGGCGGGGGACAGGGCGACATGGAGACACTTTGTTTGTGGTCCCCCTTACGGGATTGAGGCGTCTGGCAAAAGATAGACAGATAGGTTTGATGACATGCTAGCAGGTCTTGTGAAAGAGCTGTAAAGTCTGTTTTAACACAGTTTAATTCATCAGAATTTCCCTGACCCAGCCTGGGTCGAACTTGCGCCCTACTGAAAATCAGATCACACGAGAAAACACCTGACCACGTGATGGAAGGCAGTGTACCGGCATTCTTGCCTATACTACATTAACTAATCCCTTTAGTGTGATGATTTTTTTTTCTCATTCTATTGTAACTGCCAGCAGACGTGTTATTAAAACTAGGAATGACTCACACTGAGAGGTTTAATCCAGTATACTATAATATGGCTGTCTGTCTTTCTGCATGTCTGTGTAGGGCAGCCGAGACTGGAAAAAGGACTGCAATGAAACTTGGCAGGATGGTTGATACTTGGTCACAGATGGGCCCATTTCAAATCAATATTGATTGTTATTTTCTTATGGGGTGTTTTGGCCCCTTTTAACTATTCTCGTTGGCTTTACATTACACAGAACGCTGTCAGGGGGAATAATGAAATATGTAGCTATGAATGCTAGGTATAACTATCGAGTCGATTATCACGAGAGAATCGACTCGTGAAATCAAGTAACGATTTCACTTTTATGCTGGCTTACCTCGCCAATTCTCTAGAGTCGAGAATTTATAAACTTTCTCAACAGTACACAGCAGAGACTAAACGCTCAAGAAGGCTGTATTACTGTACTGTTGGCCTCTGAGAAAGTTCGTTTCTCCCCTTAACATTCAAATAATAATAATAATAATAATAAACAGGATCTTGGCTGAGCCAAACCCCTAGTTGGCACAACGGGTTTAAGAATTAATACCAAGAGCTGGCCTAAGTACCAGTCGTGATTAATATAAGGAGTTGTGCTAAGTCGGAGTAGCAAAAGTGTACTAAATGTGTGGGGAAATCAAACACGACTGTTACATCTAACAAAACTCAAGAAACGAACTGTAAATTTGTTAATTACAAGAAAATAAATTTACGTTACATGAATCAATTCAAAATCAAAGAAAGGGAAATGCACTCACTCAAGCACTCAGACAAATAGCTAAATAGCCTTAAGCCTAGGAAAAACGAAAGAAATACTAATTAGTAAAGATGAGACCGCCGCTGCTCTAGTCGATCACAAAGTTGGTGGAAGATTTGGGAAAAC